>JAQHUG010000722.1:74417-89621 GCA_028555095.1 Dicrostonyx torquatus | reverse complement strand
ATAGTATGGGAAAATTCATACTCAAAACAGTGCAAAGGTACAGTAATTAAAACTAGTATTGGTAAAAAATAAACCAGTAAAAAAGAGGCCAGGAAGGATGACATAGTTAGTCATCATTTGATTTTGAACTAGGCTGCCAAGGCAATTCAATAAGAAAAAAATCTATCCTTTTTAAAAGATGGTACTGGAACCAACATGTTAATGTCCAGGTAGAAAAGAATTAAATTGCGTCTGTATACAAAAACTATTCAAAATATAACAAAGATCCAAATCTATTAAATTCTTAGACAAAAACAGTGTTTAAGTGACCATGAGTTATTTTTTTTTTTTTAATGTCACATTTAATGTACAAATAGCCAGGAAGAAACACATTAACTTGATCAAAACAAAGCATGTCTATGCTGCAGCGGGCGCTCAAAATCAAAGCAAGGCTAAAGAATAAAGGAAAGTATTTGGAAATCATATCTGATAAGAGTGTGAGATATGTCTGAATGCATCTGCTCCTCCAAAATTCATTGTTTAAACCTGTGAGCACCAACATGGCCTTGGGCCTTTGGGACTGAGATTTTGAAGGCTCTGCTCTTAGGAGTGGAGCTGCTACCCCTAGAGACGAGACTCCATATCTCTGTCTTCTTGTGCCTTTTTCCGTGTGAGGACAATGGAGAGTTGCTGCTGGGGCACAGGACATGATGTTTGGCCTTGTTCTTGAACTTTCTCATGTGCAGAACTTTGAAAAATAAATTTGTATTTATAAGCCAGCCAGCTCCATTGATTTTGTAACCGGAATGGAGTAAGAACCTAATATCTAGACTATAAGCAGAGCTGTTACTATTAAAAAATAATAATTCAGTAAATAAACAGACAGTGGATTTGAATGGGCATTTCTTCTTAGACAGAAGATGTTACAAGGTCCGCAAGTGGCCAGGCACATGAAGGGATGTCAGCATCATTAGTTGTCCAACCACATGAGATGCTGGTTCACTCCTGGAGTGGCTGTTCTCAGAAGCACAGACTAGCAGTGAGGATATGGAGAAATTAGAATTCTGAGAGTATAAACATAATATAATTCTTTTAGAAACCAGTTTGATAGTTTATGAAAAAGTTAAAGGTTAAATGAGTTACCATATTGATTTGGAAGTTATGTTCTTAGCTATAAATATCGAAAGAATTAAAGGCATATCTTTATGCAAAAATCTCTGAAGCATACACACACAAACACACACACACATTACTTAGCAGTAATGCAAAGGAGTGCTAGCGTTATTCATTTTGGCTCAAGGTACAGATCAGAATGAGTGCACATGAAGTGGCGTATACAAGATGTAATGTATTCAGCCATAAAAGGATAAAAGCCCTGATAGATGCCATAACATTGATGCACCTTTAAAGTATCATTCGCAATGAAAGAAGCCAGACGAAAGGCATTGCATTCTATAATCCTGGTTTAAATGCTCACATTAGGTAAATTCCTGTCCAGTTTGGCATGTATGCAACTCATGTTTAGGCAGTCGTATTGGTGAGACTTCACGGCTGCAGCTTCTGACATTACTAGGACCCAGTCTCACAGCAAGCTCCCTGCTCTCTGGCTCTTACAGTCTTCCCACCCCATCTTCCATATCCCTGAGCCTTAGGTACAGGAGTGTTTTGTAGATGTAGCCATTGGGACTAGGCCCCACAACTCTGCATTTTGATTGGTTGTGGCTTTCTCTCTTGGTCTCCATCTGTTGTAAAGAAAGAGAAGCTTCGTTGATGTGGGGTGAAGACCGCCCTTTAAGGTCAGATCCTTAGAATAGTTAAGGATTGGGCTTGTTTAGTAAAGCAGTGGCTGTAGGTTCTCCAGTATCCATGACTTTACTAGCACGGTCTCCTTGTTGAGCGGGTCTTAAGTCCTAGTTAGAGAGCGGTTGGCTTCCACCAAGGCCTGTGTGCCACTACTGCACCCTTGGTGTTATCGTGCCTTAGAAGTTGTTGATGTGGGTCATAGATCTCATAGCTGGGTAGGACTGCTGGTTGCCTTCCTCCTTTGGAAGCTTGTATGGTATCTTCTGGTACCATGAAGGCTAGTCTTTGGGAAGGAGGCATTCAGGTAGGTTCCAGTTCAGGAGTTTCTAGGCCCTGTTTCTGGAATGCATGGTTCTTCAGCAATAGGAACATTTTTTTCCATCTATGGATGGGCAGTATAAACGGCTGTGTGTTTTGGGAGTGTCATAAACAGTTGCCTTAGTTAGGATTTCTGTTGCTGTGAAGAGACACCATGACCGCATCAACTTTTAGAAAGGAAAACATTTAATTGGGTTGGCTTATAGTTTCAGAGGTTTAGTCCATTATCATCATGGTGAGACGTGGCGGCATGCAGACAGACGTGGTGCTGGAGAGGAGTGAGAGCTGTACATCTTGAGTCGCAGGAAACAGGAGTGAACTCTCTCGTGAGACCTCAAAGCCCCCCCCCCCATGGTGACGCACTTCCTCCAGCAAGGCCATACTTACTCTAACAAAGCCTCACCTCCTATAGTGCCTCTCTGTGTGGAAGCCATTTTCTTTCAAACCATCACAGCAGCCCTGGCCAGTAACTCAAATGAGGGCTTCTCATGTCTGTTATTGGGGCTTTTGTCTTCAAAAGTAGCGGCTGCTAGGACTGGGTGAGTGCACCCCAGAAGCAGACTGCCTGCCGAGCCTGTGTCTGTGCCTGCTGAGGTGCTGGCCTAGACCTGTAGAGCCCCGGTGAGTTCGCACTGTAGCACCTCACATTTAAACTTGCTGCAGAACCCCATGAGAGGGTTCTCGGAGGGTGCTGGCCCCAGCGTGCCTGAGGGGCTCTTCATGCCTCTAGCTCCCTTCACAGCTTCTTGCCTTCTGCCAGCAGGGCAGTCAGTATTTAAAAGGTTCAGCTGCAGAGTGGGATATAAGGAATAGATTTGGAAGTGGGAGGTTGATGGGCTGGCTTAGTAATTTGCCAAAACCTTTTAACAATTAGGATACATTCTGTTTATGTGCTTAAGTGGAAAGTCTTGATATTTATCTGAACAAAATGTAAACTGTGTCAGTAATATTTCAGAGAATTTTATTTTAAATTGTTGCAAAAAGCAGTTTATGGTATCTTAAAAAACATTGAACAGCATAGAAATGTTAAAAATAAAAGGTAATAATTTCTTTTTTGTATCTGTTTCCTCAAGATAATGCCATTGCTATTTAAAAAAAACCCAAACAGATGGCCTATGTTAGTTTTTCCATCATGTTGACACTGTATACTCTTTGGTCTTGGCTCGTGTTGTTGGAAGGTAATGTATCTTGTGAAAAGTCATTTCCCGGGCTGGAGAGATGGCTCAGAGGTTAAGAGCACTGACTGTTCTTCCAGAGGACCTGAGTTCAACTCCCAGCAACCACATGGTGGCTCACAGCCATCTATCATGAGATCTGGTGCCCTCTTCTGGCATGCAAGCATACATGGAAGGAATGTTGTATATATAATAAATAAAAAATCTTTAAAAAAAAAAAAGTCATTTCCCGACCTGTTTTGTTGGGGGCACTATCTTGTGAAAAGTCATTCCCCGACCTGTTTTGTTGGGGGCACTGTGTCAGCCAGGCAGAAGCCACATGCCTTTCTGTGATTGTCACAACTTGGGAAGAAGGCAGCTTTCCTTGTAAATCTAAAATCTGTGATGAATGTAGTTTGGTCGCTATGGGAACAGAGAGTTTGGTAGCAACTGTTGGATGCTATGATATGCTTTAAATAGTCTGTCGTTTTGGTTTGAACGTATGTGTTGACGGTATTAAATGGTTGTCCATGTTTACGTGCTTAGCGCTAGTGCGCGTACTGTGTACATTTCTGTGACATCTGAATTTTTTTTCTTTAGAAAAAACCTGCAAAAATGTCTCTTTATCCATCTCTTGAAGATTTGAAGGTAGACAAAGTGATTCAGGTATGTGTGCTTTTAATTTTAAATTATTTCATGACATGTCCACTTGTGAAACGAAGCAGGAAGCTTGCGCTTGGTCTTCTACTCCAGCATCTGCTGTCTGTTGTAGACCACAGCGTTACAAGAGGCTAGAAATTCTTTTTTATATCTATTAGCCCTGTCATGAACAAAAATGTGTGTGTGAGTGAGTGTCTGTGTGAGTGTACGTGCACACACGTGCATGTGTGTGCCACGGACATGTGAGTGCGAGCTCTTGTGAGACTCGAAGAGGTCTCCACTGGAGCTGGAGTTACAGGTGAGTGAGCTGCCAGGCTCCAGTCCTGGGTCTGCTTCAAGAAACTATACTCTCTCCATTTTAACCTCTGAGCCATCTCTCCTGCCAAATAGTAGTTCTTTAAAATTTGTTCTACAGTCTTTAGAGTGCTTAATTTTCTTAGCACAGCTTAATTTGCTTAGCACAGCTTAATTTGCATATAACTCATGTAAGTCGGAGGGTGTAATGTGAGGCATAGTCTTGTGTAAAATTGGTGCTTTTGTCTTGAGTCCGTACTGGGACGGAAGGAGAATGAACAGAATAATAGCAGCTTAGGTGTCCTCGGGACTGACCTAGTGGCACTGGCTGGGGAAATTGCTCTGTGGACAGTTCCTTTTCCAACATCTGTCTAAGAAGGATATTAAAATGTGGCTTTAGCACCCGTGTGCAGCTGAGCTGCTGAAGAGGGATGCTTCTAAGCTCTAAGTGGCATGTCCGTCGTTGGAAATGCCCGTCATTTCTTTCTGTAGTGCTCAGTGTGCCCACTGCTGTGGTAATTTTCAAAGAGTCCTTCTGAACAAGCACTCTTCTCATAAAGCTGTTGTCTGAGCTAGTCAGCCTTAAAACAATATTTCATCTGTATATTAAGGACACACAGATTGCAAGGAATGATCTTGGGGGGGGGGTGGAGAGATGGCTCAGAGGTTAAGAGCATTGCCTGCTCTTCCAAAGGTCCTGAGTTCAATTCCCAGCAACCACATGGTGGCTCACAACCATCTGTAATGGGGTCTGGTGCCCTCTTCTGGCCTGCAGACATACAGACAGAATATTGTATACATAATAAATCAATATTTAAAAAAAAAAAAGAATGATCTTGGTCCATGTTTTTCTTAATTGCTGTGTGTAGAACTGAGCTTAAGTTAACCACAGGTGGCTTTTAGTAGGGGTTTATCTCTTAGAAAATGCAGAAAGCAGGTGATGTTGACAGATGTTATGCTGTGAAGTAGAGGGGCTTCAGTTTGTGTCAAATGACCCCTTTATGAAAAGCAGATCCTTTCGAGGGCCTTCAGTGTTCCGAGCAGAGAGCTAGCGGCAGGGAGGTGGCACAGGCCTGGGTAGAGGTCGCATACGGCTTTTCTTTCTGTTCCTTTTAGATTTCAAAACGTCCCTAGTCCAGCTTCCCGGGCTACTTGTTCTGCTTTGTACACAGTGTGGGTGACTCATGTTTTTTTTTGTTTGTTTGTTTGTTTGTTTTTTATCTTGGTGCTCTGACAACAAGAAGTTAGAGAAACTTCTTGTCGTCTGGCCCTTTGTACCACAGCCGTGACCTGGCGGTTCACATTTGTAAAGTATTTAGTAGCCATTAGGCTGTAGCTCTCAGCAGCACATAGTCCTAGAACTCTCCTTTCAGTTCAAAGTCTTGACAGCCTGTGTCGTTCACTTTTTAAAGGTCCTCCTAAATTTTTTTTTTATAGATTTCCTTTGGAAAATAAATGGTTGCTGAAGTATTTAAAATGAAACTTTGAGTAAGACTTCAATTTCAATTGTTCATTTCTTTTGGGCAGTTCTAGATGTAGCTTGTAAACCATATAAGAAAGATGAGAAAATATTTTTGGTATTAATAGAATTTTCTTTTCCAGGCGCAGACTGCCTACTCTGCTGGCCCTGCCACCCAGGCAGTTCTGGTGGATGTTTCCGCATCTCTCCCTCCAGATGGAAGTACGTTCATACTTTGGGCTCCTTGTCTTTGGACAGAAACACATATAAAGCCCCCTTTCCCCCTGAATGAAGAACCTAGGATTTTGACATGCTGTATGAATTTGTGATTAGCCATCTAGGAAGACTGGTTTACTCAAGAGAGTGGTCTGTGAGTATGAAGATTTGTTTTAGGGCATCCTAGAATTTTATCGATTAGTCCTCAACATAGTCTGTTCTTTAACGGGATGCCCTGCTCCCTGGAGCTACAGCTTTCCCGGCTTCTGAGCTGCTTCGCTCTCACCTCTGCCAGGAGCGTGGGAAGCTTCCAGCTGTCCCCTTTGGGTCTTACATCAGTTACCCTTCAGACTCCATAGGCCACCTGCCCCCCCCCATTCAGGGGCCTCAGGACAGCCTCTGAAAGTCATCGAGGTACAGAGTAAATGGTGAATTCTAATTCTGTTGTCTTTCAACTTCTGTGTGACCATTCAATATTATTCTTTGGAGTGAGTCTACTTTTAAGTCAAAATAGATTATAGAAAAAGATTTTAAAAATAGCACACTTCCAAAAATGTTAAATATTGTTATGTTTAAACATTCTGTTTACCTGATTTCATTGTCATTCTGAAAGTGGTAGGGAACAGTCAATTTACAGGCTTTGACCTTTTTCCCCTGTTAGTTGAGAGGAACCATCGCATCCCGTAGCTGTTTATGGAATGAGTTCAGCAGTTGTGACAGGAATACTTCGGTTGTTCTGAACAGAAGAATTCGTGTCATAATCCCCAGATTTCTAATGCATAGGGTTATGTTAAGAAACAGAAAGGGCAACATCATTTATGTAGAAAAATTATTTTTACCTTTGAGTAGTCACCTCTCTGCATCCTCTATTTCTGTCTCTAGATTTTATATCTGTACTGTGAACATACACAGGGTTTTCTTATTAGAGAAATGCGACAGCCATTAGCATTGGGTGGTGTTGTATGTGAGTATCCAGCAGGGGTCAGAAGCAGGCGGGAGGATTCGCACAGGTCTGCTGATGGCTCGCAGGCTTTATTTGTGTCTACTTACTTATTTCAACTTTAAAGTCTTGCTCTCTAGCCCTGGCTGGTCCCAGACTTATGTCAGCCCTGCTTCTGCCACACGGGGGGAGCTCTGGCTTGTAGCCATGCACCCACACAGCCAGCTCCAGACCACGGTAAATGAGGGACTTGAACACCTGCAGGCGTGGTCTGTGGGCATCCTGAAACCAGTGCCCCATGGCCACAGAGGATGACTACGTAGGAAAGCTCAGGCATGTTTATATTTTAGGACTTTCACATGAAAAATTGTATGGATTCTTTTCATTCTAATTATGACAGATATGGGAAGATGTCCTTCCTTTTTATGGATTCTTTAAATGTGTCTAAATCTTTGTACCTTAAATGTGATTTTTTTAAATAAAACACAGTCCACAGTAAGTTATTATTTTGAATATTCTGTCAATGCCTTTTTATTCTTTTGTTTATATTAGATCTCTACCCTAAACTATATCCAGAGCTTTCTCAGTACATGGGGCTGACTTTAAATGAAGAAGAAATATGTACAAATATGCCTGTGGTCTCTGGAGCACCAGCCCAAGGGGTATGTATGTGCAGTATGATTCTGGATTATAGAAAATGCTCTTTATGTGTACATGTACACTCATTCACAGCAGACTTACTTATTTATAAATCTAATGCTGAGTTCTCAGATTTTAGCTTTACTCTCTCTCTTTTTCCCCCCCTCGGGTTTTTGAGACAGGATTTCTCTGTTTCTCCCCAGCTATCCTGGAACTCACTCTGTAGACCAAGGTGCCTTGCAGAGATCCACCTGCCTCTGCCTCCCAAATGATGGGATTAAAGGCGTATACCACCATGCCCAGCTGATTTTAGATTTCTTTATAGATGTATTTCTGAACATTGTTGTCCACTGTTGAATTTTTTGAGTCTTTGTCTCTTTTTTGCCTTTTGCATTTTGTCCTTTCCTAAGACATTGTGATTGGGCCTCTGCCGTGTTTCCGTTAGTTTAGCCTTTATAGTTGTGGGACTGCATTGAATTTTGTATTTGGGACATTGACTGTACCATTACTCTCCACATCTCAACAATACTGTTTCAAACGTTGCTGATGGACTAGTCATCAGAAGTATATAGTTGCTGTGTTACTTTGCTCATAATTTTAATATTTTTCTTACAATTAGAAACCAAGCTTCTTGTAATTAGACTGAGGTGCTAGGCTTACATATAACATATAGCACTCAGTGGGATTATAGTTACATACTTCATGGCTGAATCCACTTTTGTCCTCTTGCCTTAATGTCATTGTTAATACAGTACCTGACATTTATTTATTGAAATTTCAATATTTTTTGAAAATCTACTTGTATTAGTCAGGATCCAGTTGAAAACATAGTATTTCAACTGTGGTAATTTAAGGAATTAGATAACTAGATTTCCAGAGGAAAAAGTAGCACCCAGGCAGAACTGCAGAAAGCCAGCTGCTGCCCTGGGATGGAATGGACGAGATGCTGGAACCTAGAAAAGCTTAGGCTGAACCTTGGGAAGCGTTTCTGGTAGCTGCAGCCCCCTGAGGGGTTGGGCAAGTTGGTGAGGGATGGCTCAGTGGCTACAGGATTTGCAGAGGAGCTCCAGAGCATATGAGGACTTCTGGCTTCCACACAAGTGGCACATACTCAGAGATACACATATAGCTGCATTATATAAAAGTGAATCTTAAAAAGGAGGTATGGAGAAACATAAAGGTTAATTGCTAAATTTATAGAAAATTATCTTCTAACACAGAAAAAAGCCAGTTAGAGCTATTATTTTAGTGACTGGCTCTGAGGCTCCAGTTAGTGTATCTGACCTCCGTTGTCCAGGTCTGCATTCTTTGTTCTTTTAATTTGATCAGCACACCAGTCTCCCACCCCATTCGTCCATTTCTTGCAGCAAAGCTGATCTTATTTCCTTTAGAAGTGGCTGCGTTTATAAGACTCTTTTCTTTCTCTGTCATTTTGTTGTGTTTAATTTCTGGAGATTTCTGCTAACTCTTCCACATGGTGACTCTTTAATCTCACATACCGTGTAGTTCTTTTTGTGTTCTATCTAGTTCTCTCCCCCGGCTTTACTAAGGTGTACAACATATATATATCAATTTGTGTACAATGTGACATGTTTCCACAGTCAAGTCAATGACTGTACTGTGTCTGTTCCCTCCTAGAGGTACAACATTTTAGCATATAGCTGTAACACTAGCAAATTTCAGTTACACAGATAAACAGCATGGCTACTGTGCCCTTCATTAGAGCCCAAGACTTATTTTTATCTTTCAAAGTCTGTATACTTTGTCCATCCTCCCATTTCACCTCTGTCCACTGCTTACCCCCTAAGGGCCCTTTGGTCTCTGCTTCTGACATTCTATATTTCTTGTTTTCATGGCAGGACCAGACTGTACTATCATTGTACCTCTGACATACTCCCCTTAGTGTAATGTCCTTCAGGGTCATCCAGACTCTCCAGCTGCCCATGTTTTTATGGCTTGAGTCGTAAGCCATTGTATATTTATGGACAGACAGCATTTTCTTTATTCGTTTATCTGTTGACAGAGACTTGTTTCTAAGCTTTGGTCACTGAATAATGCTGCAGAGGACATGGGATGCAGGCATCATTGGGATATACTGATTTTGTTTCCCTTTTGATATTTGCCCAGAAGGGGCTTGTTTGACCTATGGCAAATTTGCTTTCATTTTATGAGGATCCTCCATCTGGGTTTTCATAATGGTTATAATAAGTATATTCAGTGTATGACAGTGCACAAGTTTACCAACACTTATGTCTTTTTGGTGGATACACTAATATGTGAAGAGACAATGTCATTTTCTGGCTTTGATTTGCATCTTCTAATGATCAATGATCCCTTTCACATACCCGTAAGCCATTTGTCCTCTTTGGGAAAATGTCTTATGTAGATAGGTTGCCCATTTCTAAGTTGAGTTACTTGCTCTTTTGCTGTTGGGTTTAGAGTTCTTTTTACATCGGTATGCTCACTCCTTACTACATGACTTGCAGAAGGCTTCTCCAGTCCCATGGCTTGCTCACGGTTCCGTGAATGCCTCTTTAGCTGTGAACTTTTTGTTTGTTTGTTTGTTTGTTTTGAGGCTGGGTCTCTATGTAGACCCTGCTAGTCTTGAACTAGCAGAGAACCACCCACGTCTGTTGACTCCATGTCTTGCCCAGCTGTAAGGAACCTTGTTAAATTTGATATAGTTCTATTAACATATTTTTGCTTATGCTTCTGGTGTGAAAATTGAAAAATTACATTGTGAAGATAAGTATCGAAGAGATTTGTGTTTTATTGTAGCCCTATGTTTTCAGCACATTTTAACAGTTACGGTTTTTTAATCCATTTGGAGCTGCTTAATATAAAGTTTTCATGTCATCTATTTCATTCCTGACTTAAATCCTTGTTTCCTATTAAGCTTATTTTCAATTTGGTAATTTTATCATTGTACCACAGAAATTCTTTGGAAAATGCTTGTTGCCAAAATCCTGTGTGATGTGTTAGTTCGGAATGAAGGTAAAGAAGCATAGTTGTTGGTGAGGCGTGTCTTCTGAGAAATGATTTATGTGCTGCTTTCCGTGCTCTGCCAACTTCATATGCTGTACTTACAGTCTGTGATTGTATGACCTCATTGGACAATGCAGCCTTTAGAGACTGCTGCTACTTAATGTGTTCTCTGGTTGAGGTAGTCGGCAGCGATGGCATTCATACACAGAGTGCCAGTTGACGTAAAGTAACAAGCTGGAGCAAAGCCAGAGTCTTACCTGTCAAGGATAATGAAGTAAATTACTAGAGGACTGAAGAAATGAAAGCCCACGGTGTTGTTATTGTAGAGATCCAACTTCCCCTGAGGGAACTTGTTTGTCAGCGCTAGAACTGAGAATGCTCCAGTTTTCTGTAGATTCTTTTCAAGGAAAGTGTTTGTAAATACTGACAAATTAGGTATTTCTTTCCCAGCAGTTGGTAGCAAGACCATCCAGCATGAACTATATGGTAGCACCTGTGACAGGGAACGATGCTGGGATTCGGAGAGCAGAGATTAAGCAAGGGATCCGTGAAGTCATTTTGTGCAAGGATCAAGATGGAAAAATTGGGCTCAGACTTAAGTCAATAGATAATGTAAGTATGTTCCTTAATTTATCGAAGTAGGCCATGAAATACTAACATTAAACAATTAGAAATGAAAATAGTTTGGCGAGCTGTAATAACACATCTGCAGTGAAGAATACTGTGAATCTACTGACAGTTTTCCATTTGGAGACGACTGCTGTGAAGAAGCTGTGTTGGAGCTTGTAAACAGGTCACTAGAACCAGTTTTTCTTTCTGATTTTCTTTACTGAAATGTATGATGTCACTGGGTTTACATAAACCATATGACAGAGTTTGCGTGATAGAATTCTGGGCTTGACATAGGACAGCATATGTGAACATAAAGAAAAAATTGACGAGTGAGAATTGGCTGTACATTTTTAAACCAAGTGTCTTAGGGTTTACTATAGCTGTGAAGAGACACCCTTCAGTCCATCATGGCGGGAAGCATGGTGGCATGCAGGCAGGCATGATGTCGGAGAAATAGCCAGGTGTCCTACGTCTTGGAGGCAACAGTAAGTCAACTGTCACACTGAGTGAAGCTTGAAGAAAAGACCTCAAAGCCCGCCCCCACAGTGACACATTCCCAACAGGAGGTGTGGCCCAGATTAAAGGTGTGCCCTCGAGCCCCAAGGTCTGGATTAAAGGGGTGTGTGTCAGCCCTCTTCCTCCAACAAGGCCTCCGTCCTAATAGTGGCGCTCCCTAAGGGTTTATGGGGGCCAAATACATTCATACTACCACACTAAGTGATAATTAATTTGTGGCATAGTTTTGCAAGTTTGTTATTCTGTGTATCAAATTTGAACCTGACAGGCCATTTGTGAACAAGTTCTTTGTAGTTCAGGCAGTGAATCCCCCTTGTCACAGTAAAAACATGAAGCCAGGTTTCTCAGCTATGTCTTACAGTGTTATGGACATGGTGGGTCCCAGAAACCTCAGTTTTTTCTTTTTTATAGCCATTATCTTATTAGATTCTGTTTCAGTCTTATTGCTCCTTAGTTCAGTGAGTCCAACTTTGCACAGACAAATCTCATGTGCCATGCTCTCTAGCTGACTGAGGCTGGTGGTGGCGGGAAATGGCAGTGCCACCTTACACTTGAAGGGCTGAGGGCGTGATTGTGTGCAGCCCTCAGCACAGGTTCAGGACACGCCATTGTGCTGTTGTAAAGCCCTGGCCTCACCGAGGGTCTCCTTCCTCTTCTTGTGCTTGTCCGGTACACTGCAGCGGAGATGCTTAGGGTCCTCTGACAGCATCCTGGTCTGTACAGCAGGGTGCCTGTTCATACCACCTCATGGAAGAATCATGGCTTCCCGCCTTAGATTGTAGGGAAGATCTAACCGTATAGATGTGTCTGCATGTCCCTAGCCCTCCTCTTTTATGTTTGTATTTGGTTCAACGTCTGATTGAATTTACATAAGTATGAATATCTGTGGCTTAGTTGTTAGAGGTACTTTCCTGAATTTTATTTATAAGCATCTATGTTATAGTTAAACATGCTTCTTATTTTAGCCTGTTTAATCCTAGCCTTATTGATACTTTAAGAGATAGTAAAATGGGGGCTGGAGAGATGGCTCAGTGGTTAAGAGCACTGCCTGCTCTTCCAAAGGTCCTGAGTTCAATTCCCAGCAACCACATGGTGGCTCACAACCATCTGTAATGAGGTCTGGGGCCCTCTTCTGGCCTGTAGACATACACACAGACAGAATATTGTATACATAATAAATAAATAAATATTAAAAAAAAGAGATAGTAAAATGGTCTTTGAGCTAAAAACATAGAATTATTACCCCAAACTATCATTCATTTTTAAAATTTATTTAATTTTATGTTGTTTTTTTTTCCCAGTGCCACAGGTCTGGCTTTTTTTTTTTTAAATTTTTTTTTGGTTTATTTAATTTCATTTTTTTATGTGCATTGGTTGTGAAGGTGTCAGATCCCCTGGAACTGGATTTTCAGACAGTTGTGAGCTGCCATGTGGGTGCTGGGAATTGAACCCGGGTCCTTGGGAAGAGCAGTCAGTGCTCTTAACTGCTGAGCCATCTCTCCAGCCCCTTAATTTTATGTTTTGAGTGTTGGTTGCATGTATGTATGTACACCACATGTGTGCCTGGTACTGAGGTTAGACCGTGACGCCAGCTCCCCAGGAACTGGAGCCTCACATGGTTGTGAACCACCATATTGGTGCTGGGAACTGACCCTTAGTCCTCTGTAGCAAGTGCTTTTAACTACTGAGCCATCTGCCCAGGCCCCAGACTTTTTCTTTAAGCAGTAAAATAACTCACCAGACACGCGGTGCTTGGTGTGATCAGTTCCTGCGATGTAGAGGTTCGCACTGGGTAAAGTCTAGGGAGGGTGATGTGACCAGGGTTGCTCAGGTAGGACTGAGATCTGGTTTTTGTTTTGTTTTTCAGATGTTATTGCTTTAGTAAAGTTTTGTTTCTCTTTAAGGAATGACTTGACACACAACACAATACTAGGAAGATTTCTGATCAGCCACAGTAGTGGTAAAGGCTACATTATTTCTTTTTATCTAGGGAATATTTGTTCAGCTAGTCCAGGCTAATTCCCCAGCCTCCTTGGTGGGACTGAGATTTGGGGACCAGGTACTGCAGATCAATGGCGACAACTGTGCGGGATGGAGCTCTGATAAGGCTCACAAGGTGCTCAAGCAGGCGTTTGGAGAGAAGATCACCATGACCATTCGTGACAGGTGAGCAGCGACCCAGCAGTGAAGGTGCAGGTGCAAGCCTGCGCTTTCCCGGGTTCTGCAAACACCGTTTTCTACTTCTGCTTTTTTTAAAGAAAATGTTGACTCGTTACAGTCTTGCAGTTGTGGGCTGCAGATTTTTCTAACATAGTTTGATTCTTGATTTTGCATATATCCTTTCCCAGTCTGTCTGTGTGTTCTAGAGGGGTAGTGACACAGTAAAGCAGCTGTAGGCTCCCTCCGCAGCCCACTGTTTAACACCCGTGCCAGGGCCCTTTGTCGTGAGGACTGACATAGTCACAGAATTCCCAAGAACTCAATTTTGAAACCAAATCTGGTCTCTGGCGTGTTTGTGCAATTAAGTAAAAGAGGATGATAGTCTATTTTTATCTTAAAATAAAAATGTCATTGGTTAAAAAAATTTTCCAGCTGGGAAGGGCACAATTCCCTGTAACTCCAGGGGCTGCAACACCTGTGTTCTTCATAGGCACCTGCACTCATGCACAGAGCCACCTACGTCGATTTTTAAAAATGTTAACGTTGTAAATAAATAAAAAAAAAGTCACATGTTGAAATTAGCCAGACGCCAAGTCTCAGTGAATCTCTGTACAGTTAGAGTAGCTACCTGGAACAGAAGCCATGGACCTTCTCACTTGATTTTATACTTTCACTTTGGAATATATTTTTTGAGACCCAGCACCATAAACAATTCCAGGAGAGCTAGAACTAGCAAAAAAACAAAACAAAACAAAAAACCCAGTTATTTCTATTTGTGTGTAACTCATGCTCACTACCTGAATTTAGTCCTTCCTCATGCCCTGATATTTACTCTTCTCGTTTTTTTACATGTGTGTTATGTACCTTTACATATATATGTGTGTGTGTATGTATATATACACACACAATAATATATATTATATAATTATAATATATAAACACACACATAAATTATTGGCTAGGTTCTGCTTATTTCCTAAGATTTTGTTACTTTGAGTAAATAGTATACATTCTAAATCCATTTTTCTTACAAATTTTATGAATACATTTTAACGTGCACACACACGCAGTTTTTGCCCATTCATCTGTTGATGGACATCTAGGTTAGTTCCGGTTGGTTGCTATGGTGAATAAGTAGCACTAACTATAGATAACCGCAGTAGGGTATGGACTCTCTGGGTGCCTGCCCAGGAGTGAAGTAGTGGGAGCATGTGGTAGTTCTATTTTTAATTTCTTGAGAAACTTTCATATTTATTTCCACAGTTGCTGTATTAGTTTGCATCCCTTCCCCCACTTTTTGATAATAGCCATTGTGTTGAGTTAGCTAATATTCCAAAGTAGTTCTAATTTGCATTTCCTTGATGACTAGTAATATTGAACTTTTTTTTTTTTTTTCCAAGACAGTGTTTCTCTGTGTAGCCCTGCCTGGAACTCTCTCTGTATGCCAGGCTGGCCTCAAATTCACCTGC
>JAQHUG010000722.1:46262-72901 GCA_028555095.1 Dicrostonyx torquatus | reverse complement strand
TTCAAAAGGTTGGACCAATAGGAAGGTACAGCTGCAGAATTTCATAATGTAAACATACCAGGTGGCCTTAAAATTCCACAGTGGCAGGATTGCAGGACATAAGCAAGTATTGCATGCATGGCCGCGCCGAGGCAGACAGCTCACGGCCTTTGTAGTTGTTGTGCCTTCCTTTGCAGTCAGGCTTGAGGAGGCGCCCGCTCACTGCTTCTGTCTTGTTTTTTTTTTTTTCTTGTAATTTCTTACCACAAGTCAGAACAAAGCTTTGCCCGTAATCCCAGCTCTTGAGAAGATGGGGCTGCACAGAAAAACCCTGGCTCATGAACCAGGAGAGCAGGCTTGGCTCAGTGGGTGAGGCCTGAGTCTGATTCCTGGGACTCACGTGGTGGACAGAACCGACTCCTGCCCCTTATCCACGTGCGTATTTCGTAAATAAGTGAAACAAAGGACAATGTATAAAATCTTCAAAATTGAGATGTGAAAAATACAGTAACATTTTTAAAATCGAAATGTCCTGAGATCGATCAGTTGGCTCCCAGAAGTACTGAAGGTATTCAGTGCTTGAGTTGTTAGTGCAGGTGAAGGAAAACAGCACTGTGTTCTGTTTTCTCAAACTTAACCGGATATGTCAATTAGCAAGTCAGTCACGTGATGAGACTACAAAAGGCTACTGAGGTGTCCCAAGTCAATAAATTATTAGAAACAATTAGCACTTCATATAACAAAATATCCACGTGGCAGTCATGTCTGTTGAAACATGAACTAAGTTTCAGTCTAGCCCAACCCTTATGCTTACAGGCCCTTTGAGCGGACAATCACTATGCATAAGGACAGCAGCGGGCATGTTGGCTTTATCTTTAAAAGTGGAAAAATCACATCCATAGTGAAAGACAGTTCTGCTGCCAGAAATGGCCTCCTCACCGAGCATCATATCTGTGAGATCAACGGGCAGAATGTCATTGGCTTGAAGGTAAGGAACGCACAGGACCCTGGTTTTGGTGCCATTTTATTTAAAAAAAAAAAAAAAACATCATTTAGGTGGCATGACTTTTGTGATGACCCTCAAATATTGAAACTTGGTCGGAGTTAAGTGTAGGAGCTGGGGCTCTGGCGAGCTGTGGTCTTGGACCATCACAGAAATAACTCTGAGATGTTACCTGAAATTTTCTTTCCCATACCAAGGTGGCTAAACCGTGACTTGGTATTCCCTCAAGCTAGAATTCTGTGGAGACGTGGGCAGGGACATTTTTAGACATTCTGAATGGATGAATGTCCAACTTTTCCAGTCTAGAAATGCAGAAAACTTGGTATATATTAATACTTTGTATTTATAGATTTTTTTTCTTAGTTGGGTTTTTATTGCTGTGAAGAGACACCATAACCATGGCAAAACTTACAAAGAAAACCATTTAATTGGGGGTGGGTCACTTAACAGTTTCAGAGGTCTGGTCCATTGTGATCATGAAGGGAAGCATTGTGGCCTACAGACAGACATGGAGCTGGCTACATCTTGACAAGAAGGCATCAGGAAATTGACTCACACTGGATGGTATCCTGAGCATATGAGAGTTCAAAGACTACACCCCCACAGTGACACACTTCCTCCAGCAAGGTCACACAACTCCTAACAGTCCCCACTCCCTTCAGGGGCTATTTTCTTCCAAACCAACACATTCTACTCCCTGACCCCCAAAAGCTTTTAACAACATCATAATACAAAATGCATTTACTCCTGCTTCGGAAGTCCCCCATCGTCCATGTTTAAAAGTTCAAAGTCACTTTTATGCAGTCTCTTAACTATAATCCCCTATAAAATAAAAAAGCAGGTCACATATGTCCAACATATAATGGCACAGGACATACATTCCAGAATGTAGGGAAAGGAGCCTAGTGAAGAAATAGTAAAAACAAAGCAAGACTGAAAACCACCTGGGCAAACTCCAGACTTTGCATCTCCATGTCTGATGTCAAAAGACTCTCATCTCCAACTCCATTCAGCTTTGTTGACTGCAACACCCTTCTTTCTCTTGGCCTGTTTCTACTCCCTGTTAGCAGCTCTCCTCAGCAAGTATCCCATGACTGCTATCTCTAACATCTTGAGGTCTCCACGGCAATCCAGGCTCCATCTTCACACAATGGTATCTCTGGGCCTCCAGTCCGGGACGACCCTGATATGTACCTGGCCTCAGCGGCTTTATTCCAAAAC
This sequence comes from Dicrostonyx torquatus, assembly GCA_028555095.1. Taxonomy (NCBI): domain Eukaryota; kingdom Metazoa; phylum Chordata; class Mammalia; order Rodentia; family Cricetidae; genus Dicrostonyx; species Dicrostonyx torquatus. The sequence goes on along the minus strand of JAQHUG010000722.1, from coordinate 70,698 downwards.
TCCTTTATTTTATCCTTAGCTCTAAAGCCAGAATCTTGTTCTGAACTGCCAAGTTCTGCTGCTTACTGGGGTTGGAACATGCCCTGTTCCCTTCACCAGCTTTCTGTCTTTCACTGCCTAAGCTCGCCTGCTTCTGCCTCTCAAGTGCTGGGATTAAAGGTGTGCCCCACCACACCTGACTAAGCTTTTCTTCAGTTCCTTTCCACAAGTTGGAGACTTAGCTGAGTGGGATCTTACCCCGAGGTCACTACTCTCTTTATTCCATTTCTTAATTCATTTATCTCCTTGAACAGAGGACTTAGCTCCATTCCACTTCTTGGTACCCTTTTTCTCCTCAAAATTTACATTTTATCCTGCTCAGCTTGCCCTTTTTCATTATAAACCTTCATTAGAGTTAAAACAAACCACACAACAGAGCCTATACTAGGCTGTTTTGAAATTTCTTCTGTCATGGGAATTAATCCAAACTTCACTTTAGTCTCAGGCAGACTAGGATAAAGGTAGCCACTGTCTTCACCAAAATATCACAAGAGTGATTTCTAGGCAACAGACTAAAATTCTTCTCTGAAACCTTTTGAGCGAGCTCCCAACATTTCAAATCATCAGCACCATTGTCTTCCGTGCTCCTAGAAGTATGTCTCATTAAGCAGTGCTTAGAGCATTCCACTGCTTTCCAAAACCAAAGTATCATGGTCCAAATTCCTCCAAACATAGACATGGTCAGGTCTATCACAGCTATACCTCAATCCCTCCGACAAACTCTGTCTTAGTTTGAGTTTTTATTTTGCTGTGAAGAGACACAGTTCAGTCCTCTGTGGTCATGAAGGGGAACTGGCAGCATGCAGGCAGACATGAAGCTGGCTCTATCTTGACAAGAAGGCAGCAGGAAGTTGACTCTGTTTTTATAGATTCTGATCTATAAAGTTTTTGTGGACTTTTCTATTTGTTTTGTTTGTGGAGACAGGGACTCTACACAGCCCTGGATGTCTTGGACCTCACTATGTAGGCCATGCTGTTCTCTATCTCTGAGAGTTCTGCCTGCCTCTGCAGTGCTGGCTCAGAGGCATGTGAGACCATGCTCGGCTTATAAATTCTTGAATTAAGACTATCTTAAGATCTTAAGGTTAAATTCTAGAATATAGTTGACTGTTTATGGGGCAAGCTATCCATTCTCGAGGATGGAAAGGATTTTGTTCAGTACCCTCAACTTTGTTACCAGCTTAAAAAACATGGGTGTAAGATTACATTTAAAATTCAGACATACCAGGGATTGGGACTACAGCAAGACATCAGCAAATATAGTATGATTTTTTTACCTAACAATTACAGTTTTATCTTTATTAAATTCTGTTGCATTTCATTAGGACTCTCAGATTGCAGACATACTGTCAACAGCTGGGACTGTCGTTACCATTACAATCATGCCTGCTTTTATCTTTGAACATATTATTAAACGGTAAGTGGTCACCTGACAGAAATGTAAACACTACTTCCAGTCTGCAGTTCTGCTTACCAGAAATACAGTCATATTATAGTTACATATATTAATCATATAGTTATGACGGGGATTTCTTGGCTTGTGAGATAATTCTTTCCGGTGTCTCTGAGGAGGCAGAGAGGTGCATGGTGTTTGCTCTCTATTCTCTGGAACTGAGAGATTATACAGTCCATGGGTGACGATAAGGGCCAGCAAGGGGGAGTCTGTCCAGAGCTTTCAACTCTGTCTTTATAGTTACCATGATGTCTTGGAAACCTTTCATTCAGAGTCCTTATATAGCATGTGAAAGAGAGATTTGGAAGATATACAAGCATAACCAGTGTAGTGAAATCCTGATCTATTTGGGAAGAATGCAGCTAGCTACTCTTGGAGGGGAAAATAGACTTGATTGTTCTGTAATTTTTTTCTTTTTAGCTATTGGTAGGTCCCGTTGCCCCCTTCTGACTCATCATAACCTTGTTATTTTAATTAAACTGCCAGTCTTAACATAAAGGACTCGCACCTTCTCTAGCATGTCTACCCTGGTACGGACAGTCTCCGACAACTCAGTTATCAGTTCCTTAGCTCTGAGCTCATTTAAGGACCTTTTCCTTCTCCTTCAGACTCATCAATGACAATAGCGCTAAATTGGAATCGGGATTGTCTTGGATTAACTTGACATTCTTGAGATAAGTCATCTGTTACATGATTGGCTCTCTTGTAGGATGGCACCAAGCATCATGAAAAGCCTGATGGATCACACCATTCCCGAAGTTTAATAACCCTGTACACCATATCACAGCTGAATGTTTCCAGTTTTCTTCTTCGGCAACTTCTAGATTTTGCATATGAAGCTTTCCCGAGGCCAGGGAGAATATGCTGCATGGGGACCTATCTTCCATCATGGCTGGGAACCTCACGCTATCTGACGTCTTCTTCAGAGTTAAGATAGGTGTAGCCTTATCCTGGTTTTACAGATGTGAAACTTTCTGACTTTCCTAGAATCATTTCTTTACTGGAAACCTGATGTTTTTTTTTTTTTTTTGGTTTTTCGAGACAGGGTTTCTCTGTGGCTTTCGAGCCTGTCCTGGAACTAGCTCTTGTAGACCAGGCTGGTCTCGAACTCACAAAGATCCGCCTGCCTCTGCCTCCCAAGTGCTGGGATTAAAGGCGTGCGCCACGACCGCCCGGCTAAACCTGATGTTTTTATAAGCCATTGTGGTTAGGATGACTGGTGTAGACTTAGCTGTGGGAACTGGTCTCCTTTGTCCTAGATAAGGCACAGTGCTAGTCGTGTGCTTCTCCTCTGTGGCACACTTGGACTTTAGAACATCAGCATATAGTACGTTGAGGATGACTGCCTTTGATACTTACTTTTTTTTCTCTGTATGTGTGTAAAATTCCAGTTAATCAACACTGGTTTCATTCCACAAAAGCATTATACAGTGTATGTAGTTTGCAAGACTTTATGATTGTCACTAAATTTTAACTACCTTCACTTAATGTGCTTCAACTGTCGCCTTAACTACAGTAAGCATTTAGAATAAAAGCCAAACTAGAACTATTGCTGCCTTCTGAGACCTGAGATGTTAGCTCTCTGTTAAGCTGGTATACGCCAGCCCCAAGCAGCTTACTGGCAAAGTAGAGCTGCCTAGTTGTAGAAGATTTTTCTAGTCGCTGCATAAAGGAAATGCCTACAAGTTGCCGTATTGCTTTCTGAAAAACAAATCACTATATATTTCATGTAAAAGTTGTTATATAAACAGAACAAATTTTGGAGTCTCCTTTTCACTTGTAGCTTAGGTGGGCAATACTTAGTTCGGCGTTTGAATCCTTACATTATGTAACCTAGCTACTTTGGGTAGTCTTAGACTGCTTCCCTAGCCATTTTAATTTGTTCTGTTTCTGACTCCGTCCTCTAAACAGAAATGGCAATGACACTTTATCTTGATTTTTTTCTTTTTGGTTTTTGCCTATCCTAGTATTTTATCTGATATTATCCTATTAAATGTATAAAAATGTTAAGTTTTAGTCTGTGTTATTTCTTCAGTCCTCTCACATCCAGTCTCTGAGAGCAGTCCTAGAGCTAAGTCTGTGTCTGGAAATCACTTGCTTGGGACCCCTAGATGGCCAGGCCTGTGGCCCCCGTTCACCCTGTACCCTAGTTGTGGGTGATGAGGGAACCTGGTGAGGCTTCTGCATTGCCAGTAAAACCAGAGACCACCGACATGTATTTAGTGATACTTAAAACTGACTTTAAGTCTCTAGACTATGACAGTACTCTCAACAGTTCAGAAAATGTGATCATGTGGTTGCCGTTCAGAGATGAAATCATTGTTATTGCTATAGAGTTTACCTTGTTGGACACTGACATCCCCAGTTTATCAACCTTGTGTTCTGGACTTGGTCCTGATGATAAGCCCAAAAGAAATGAAACAAATTATATTTGTTACTAAGTACAGTTTTGTAAAAGGAATAATACTTTTGACTTATTTATTTATGTTTTTTGAGACAGGGTTTCTCTGTGGCTTTGGAGCCTGTCCTGGAGCTCTTGTAGACCAGGCTGGTCTAGAACTCAGAGATCCATCTTTCTCTGCCTCCTGAGTGCTGGGATTAAAGGCGTGAGCCACCACCACTCGGCTATGATTCTTAAAAGAAATTGTTTAAATAAGAAAAGGAAGAGTGCTTTCATTACAGAAAAAAATTTAATGTAGAAAAGATGAACATTTATTAGCGTAATGAAATATAAACCATTACTATACACAGTATATTCCTCCCCCAGATTCTTAGAATCTGGGCACACGGCACTGCAGAAAGCAGCAGTCCATGAAAACACACCGAAGACCCTGGTGACAACTGGGTACTTGGGTCAGAGGCTTCTTCCTCTCTTGGAGAACTGAGCAGGCCAGTGCTGCCTGAGGTTTTCTCAGTCGAATGGGTAGTTCTTCTTGTCCTGCATCACCCAGTATAGACTTGTAACCATCACATGGGACAGTCCTCTGTCTTCAAAAGAATGTTCTTGCCCCTAACACCGCCATATTTTTATATGTCTTAATGGATGACAACAAATGGGCTGTGAATGAAGTCGTCATGATTTAGGAAGTTGAAACCACAAATTCTTCATGTAGGAAAGTACTGTCATTGCACATTCACCAGTTCAAAGTTTGGTTTAAAAATACATTAAATAGAAGTGAACTCAGCAGAGAGGAAAAGGCACTTAATACTGCAGTTTCCAGAATATAATCTGTCTGTCTTCCCCTCCTGTGATGATACTGCTGCACTGCTCGTTCATCCATATGCATGTCACGGCACCTGCAAGACATAGTGAGGGTGCATGTGGCCAAGGGCAGACACGGGAACACTTAGAGAGGAAGCAGTAGCTGTACCTGTCTTCCTATAATAAAAACTGAGTTTAAAACACCCACTTCTACAAAGAACTTCAGAAGAATGAAACCATTTCAGTACAAGTCTAAAAGCAAAATGATGGATGCCAACACACCTTGGCAAATGCTGTAAGAAAAGTCAAGAGACCTGTGGGAAGGGAAGTGGCAGCCTGATCTGCAGATTTATGCCTATTCCATTGAAAACATAGCTACGTAATTTAAGATATATGTCTAAGAAGAAATAGAGCATATGAAATTAGAAGAGGAGAGTGGAGGTAGGCAGGTCCGCCTCACAGTGGGAAGCCCTGCACATGTAAGCAGCCTACACGAGTCTCCCAGAGTCTGAAGCTGAAAAGGGAGAGAGAGCAGAGAGCGCTACATGAATCTGTGTGTTGTGCAGTCCTCTCCACTTAATGCTTCTAGTAAAATCGATGAGCATGCCTGTGGCTGGGAGGTAGGAATTGCAGCCTGACACCAGGAGGCAGGAAGACGCCTCCGTTTCCATGGCACTTTACTTTTCCATTGTCTTGCTATCAGTTGTACAGCTTTGCCATGGTTTTTATTCTCTAAATGGTAGTAAAGATTTTTTTCAGAGGCTAAAATAAATATAAATCTTACGGAACCTGAGAGGCATAACCATTGGCTAGTCGGAATGTACAAGGGCATGTTCACCCAGAGTTCACATGGGTCTGCCTGAGTCAGGTAGTCGTGCTCCGCTCACCTGTGTGGCCCTGTATCCGCTCACTGATTTTTGCTCCAAGGAGGTCCCAAACAAGCAGCTCACCAGACCGACTTCCAGATAAGACAGAATTCCCATCCCAGACGAAGCACCTGCAAGCATGATCGGGAGATAGTCCACCATAAAACAAGCACGTGACCCTGGTCAGGCATGACCAGATGGACGGACGATCATGAACATACTGCAAATGCCAGCACTCAGCAGCTGTACCTCTGTGGCTCCTCTGAGGCCATGGAGGAGATGAGCATGCCCGTCTGCACATCAATCACGTTTAGACAGCCGTCTACTCCGGTGCTGAGGACGTGGCGACTATCTGTCATAAAGACACAGGGAGCTGCTTCAGAAAGCAGGTCTGATCACTCAGACTTGACTTCTGAATCTGCTGCCTACTTCATTTCCTTGAAGTCTGTCTTTATACAGTTTCAATGGTTTGTATGAACATGTTTATAGTCAGTCTTTCTTCCTACATTTCTAAAAATGGTTACAATAATTATGTTTGTTCCTTTCCCCTTCTCTCCCACCGGAAGCCATTGCCTTTTTGATCTGTATATACTATCAGAAGCATAACAGCTTTGCAAGCTACAAAGGCACGTTTCTGACTAGGCACCCTACATGTAGAACAGTGTGCCCAGCTGGCAGCAGATGCCGTTACAGGGTCATGCAAAGTGAGGCAGTTTTGTCTCTTGTGACTAGTGTTTACACCTGGTAGGGTCTGGGTTCTCATGACCAGCTCACCAGCTGAACACTACTCCATCTCCTCTGGAGATAGACCAAGGGTTTCCATTTATCCCATAAGCAACAGAACTTGGAAACTTACTCTTAATAGTTGGCTCTGTTTATCCCTCGTTCTTAGAAATGAGGTTAAGTGTGGGTTCTGCTTCATTCCTTGTCTTAGACTCTTCCCATTAACTAATGTATCATCTATTTAGTAACATTTCTCAAAGACTCTTATGGTTAAAACCATTCTTTCCATTAACCACAACAGTTATGCAGATGCTGTTAAGCTTCATGACTCCTTCAGTGCAGCAGTATGGTAGCATGGTGAAAACAAGGAGAGCAGGTAGCAGACATGCTTCTGGGGTCATGCCTGGAATTATGCAGGGACCTGTCCACAGGTCTTTGACAGTCTCTTGTTAGTAAGGAATGTTTTGCTTTTGAAGTTTTAATTTCAGCGTTCTAGCTGAGCTGATGTGTTCTGTACTGAAAAGGATAATACTTACCTGGGCTAAAAGCAGCATCACATACTGTCCCTGAATGGCATGAAATCTGGTGTAATAAAGTGGCCGTAGTGAGGTCCCAAATATTCACCATACCTTCTTTAGTGCCAGAAACTAACAGTGTGCTTACGGTATTTAAATTGATGGTATCGACCTAAGAAGAAACAGTGACAAATAAGTGGCTCAGATTCCTCATTAACTGCCTTTTCCAGGCTTCTTAAAATATGCACTACAAGGATTAAAAATTAACTTTACTGTGCAGTGGTGCTCGCACAACTATTATGATTGTATTATTTTCTAGTAGTATCTCATCAAATGACCATTTATTTTAAAATGAAGTATGCTAGGAAAATACAAATATAGAAATAATATAGGGAGTTGTAATGCTGTTTTCAACTGGTCTAAAATAGTCTACTAAGAGTACTGTATCCAGCAAGTGTCTGCCACAGCTGAAAGAGAAACACTTTCCATGGTTCAAACAGCTTGAAAAAAAATTCCAAAAAGAAAAGGAAAAAAGAAAACAAAACAATACACTAAACACATTACTGGGAGCAATACTCCATCTGAGGAGCGGAATAAATGCAGCCAAGTCACTAGAAAGAAAATCATAATTTCATGATAAGCAACTGAGAACACAGACCAGAAAAAAAATCAAACTGGCTACAGTGTACGCATCCAAATATTAATGGATTAAAAAAATTGTCTATTGTCTACAAAAACCCAGTTTGAAAGATAGGCACCATTTCCTTAGAATGAAAGGATGGAAAAAGTATCTCAAGTGATGGGATAAAGAAGCACGTGGCTTGCCATCCTTAATCTATGACAAAATAGATTTCACACTAAAGCTAGTCATGAGACAATGAAAGGCAATTCATTCAAAGCATACTAATAGAATTAAAGGCACAGACTAATGCAGTAACAATCATAGTCGACGATTCTAACAACCCACCTTCTCCATAAGATAGGTCATTTGGAAAAAAAAGAAAAAAAAGAAACCTCAGAATTAAATGTTAGTTTCCCTCACATGGTCCTAACATATCTACAGAATATTCTACCAAAATATCAAATAACTTTCTCTCAACCACACATGGGAGCTATTCTAAAACAGACAACATGCTGGGACACAGAGCAAACCTTTGAAATAATCCTGTGTTTCCTATGTAACCATTATGTAATAAAACAAAATCAATAGCAAGCCAAAGTCTAGTAAGTGTACAGACTCATGGAGATTAAATAACTCATTGTTCAGCAGTCCCCATCAGTCAGCAGGAAGTTAAGATACCTCCCTCTAGGCTGCACCCCCACCCCTGCCACTCCCTGGACAGTGTCCCACCTTTCCTACTCTTACCATCCAACCCCATCTCCTGAACATCCTCCCGTGCAAGCAACTCCAGCAGAAAACATAGGCACAGGCAGAACCACACCAGTTGGGAGAAAAGATGAATATGCCAAGATAAACACTAATGATGGCCTGTGTTGGCAAGGATGTGGAGTAAGGAGAACACTCCCCCACTGCCGGTGGGAGTACAAATCTGTACAGCCATTTTGGAAATTGGTATAGTAGTTTCTTAGAAAATCGGGAATCAGTCTACCTCAATACCCAACGATACCACTCTTGGGCATATACACAAAGGATGCTCAACCATACTGCAAGGACACTTGCTCAACTATGTACATGTCAGCATTGTTCATAATAGCCAGAACCTGGAAACAACCTAGATTCCCTCAAGCAGAGAACGGTCAAAGAAAATGTGGTACATTTACACAATGGCATATTAATCAGCTGTTAAAAAAATGATATCATGAAATTTGTAGGCTAATGAATGGAAATAGAAAACAAATCATCCTGAGTGATATAACCCAGACCCAGAAAGACAAACATGGTATGTACTCATCCATAAGATAACTAGATGTAAAGCAAAGAACTTTAGATATTTGAAGAAAGAAATTGAAGAAAACACCACAAAATGGAAAGATCTCCATGCTCTTGAGTAGGTAGAATTAACATAGTAAAAATGGCAATCTTGCCAAAAGCAATATACAGATTCAATGCAATGCTCATCAAAATTCTTCACAAGCCCCAAAAGAACAATACTCAACTTCATACCTAAACAGAGAACTCTCAACAGAGGAATCGAAAATGGCTTGAAAAACACTTAAGGATAGGCGGGCGGTGGTGGCGCACATCCCAGCACTCAGGAGGCAGAGGCAGGCGGATCTCTGTGAGTTCGAGGCCAGCCTGGTCTACAAGAGCTAGTTCCAGGACAGGCTCCAAAGGCCACAGAGAAACCCTGTCTCAAAAAACCAAAAAAAAAAAAAAAAAAAAAAAAAAGAAAGAAAGAAAAAGAAAAACAATTAAGGAAATGCTTAGCCATCAGAGAAATGCAAATCAAAACAACTCTGAGATTCCATCTTAAACCTGTACAAATGGCTAAGGTCAAAAACACTGATGACAGCTTATGCTGGAGAAGATGTAGGGTAAAGGGAACACTCCTCCATTGCTGGTGGGAGTGCCAACTGGTACAGCCGCTTTGGATATCAGTATGGTGATTTCTCAGAAAATTGGGAAACAACCTTCCTCAAGACCCAGCAATACCACTTTTGGGTATATACCCAAAGGATGCTCAAATCAAACCACAAGGACATGTGCTCATCTATGTTCATAGCAGCATTATTTTCAATAGCCAGGACCTGGAAACAACCTAAATGCCCCTCAACCAAAAAATGGATAAAGAAAATGTGGTACATTTACACAGTGGAGTACTACTCAGTGGTACTAAATAATGACATCTTGAAATTTGCATGTAAATGGATGGATCTAGAAAAAACAATTGAGTGAGTAACCCAGGCCCAGAAAGACAAATATAATATGTACTCACTCATAAGTAGCTTTTAGACATAAAGCAAAGAAAAACCAGTCTACAGGCCATAGCCCCAGAGAACCTAAACAACAAAGAAGACCCTAAGGAGACATGCATGGAACTCTATAGGAAGGAGAAAAAGATAAGATCTCCTGAGTAAATTGGAAGCATGGGGCTAGGAATCTAAACAGAGTTCTCAATAGAAGTTTAAGACAGCTAAAAATACTTCAGAGTGTGTTCATCCTCCTTAGTAATTAGGGAAATGAAAATTAAAACGACTTTGAGATGTCATCTCAGTCTGATCAGAATGGCTGAGGTCAAAAAACCGACAAGAGAAGCTGAGAGTTTGGTGAGACAAAGGAGCCTCCGTTTGCTGGTGGTGGGAGTGCACATTGGTGCAGCCACTCTGGAGAACCCTCAAAAATCTGAAATGAATCAACCACGTGACCGAGCTTTGGCATATGCCCAAAAGACTCAACATCCTATTCCACAGATCCTTGCTCAGCCATGTCCACTACTACCCTATTCACAACAGCTAGGAAACGGAAACAACCCGAATGTCCAGCAGATAACTGACAGTGAAAATGCAGTACATTAATACACAATGGAATATTCGGCTGTACATGAAATGAAAATTTCAGGTAAATGGATGGACCTGGAAAAGATTATGCTGAGTGCGTCTGCAGTCCCCAGCTCCAAATGTGAATATACAACATGTAGACCAGGAAAGGATAAAGGGACAAGTGTGGGAAAATAGCAGGTAGAGACAGGAAATGGATGGAGGAGGGGACTCCAGCGGTGGGGGGGCAATGCAGAAGACAAGCAACAAATAAAAACAGTTGTTTGATAATGCCTCAAGGAATTGTATTACCTATATTGACATTAAACTGTATGCAACACATAAGAGTATGTGCACACACATATGAAGTTAAGCCACCTGGGCTGACAGGGATCATACACTAATGAACACTCCAGTACTGGGCATGAGAAATTGCCTACATGGTCATGGAAGTCCAAATGACTCTCCAAACAATACAGACTATTGATAGAGCTCTTGGTGTCTCTCACGGGTTGAAGGTAGGGTAGACCCTTCTTCCTGAAGACATTATACTTGAGGACACAGAATTCAGATGACTTGAGCTGGATCTGACCTGAAAGCCTCTTTCCTGCTGTCTAGCTTCCTTGGGTAAAGAAATTACTATGCAAGTTGCTAAGGGAAGAAAGCAATTAAAGTCTTAACAAGCTGTAACACCTAGGAACCAAGCCAGTTGCCAGCATGGTAAGATAGGCACAATAAATGACCCTCATATATCAGCGGCAACCAACAGCTGTCTAATTGGATTTAAGGCCATTTTACAGGAGGAAAAGCATCCGTGGTACATTCCTAAATTAGCCAGCCTTTTGGAACTAGTGAGGTCATGCACTTCAGAAAGCGGTCTTCACTACCACTTTGATAAGCCTTGTCCTTATATCCACAAAAAAGTATAATTCCACTCCTCATGAAAGAAGCCGTCTTTATAGCAGAGACCAGCACAGAAGACCACAACTGTATTCACAAAGATTCTGAGATTAACAGATTGTAGGAAGCCCAGCCAGCCCCTCTGGTCACATCTGCATCACAGTTCCTGCAGCAATGGCTCCAGGACCACAGAGGAAGAGCGAGCAGCAGGAGTGTAAGAGTCAGACTACCAGGAAGGCAGCTGTGAAATGGTCTCTCTCAGAAATGGCGACATAGGCCAGACTGGAACAGTGCCGCAACAGGGGACATGTTAACACAGAGAAGGGATGACCTGGCATGTTCTCACAACGAGACGAGCTATAAGCAACTGATGATGGTTAGGAGGAGGAGAATGAACACATACAATGTGTGTGCATAACAATAAAATCTGTATTAGCAAGAAAAAAAAGCTACCAACTGGAGAGTGAAGGCACTTGGTAGGGGCTCAAGGGATGTTAGGGAGAAAATGTAGGCAAGAAGGTAATGTAATTCTATTATAATTAAAAACCTATTTTAAAAAGTTAACTCTAACAAGTTCTAGTTTGGCTCTGCTGCTAGGCTGTGCACTCTTGGCCATCCCAGATACCTCTCAGTTTCTCAGCTTTGGGACAGTTATCTGAAGAACAGATGTTCCCTTCCACCTTCTAGGACAGAAAGCATGAAGATGATGGGTCCCACCTCAGAACTGACATTTTGAAAATTGGGACAGAATTCTGCTAGTTCTCTCAGGTAGATGTGCCAATGAACCAATTAGAGAGGGGAAGGAAAGCAGAATCAAATACCTAACAGGATCACCCAAAGAGCTAGCCTATAATCTCTAATGTGCAAATGAAAACAAAGGGAAAAACAGACACAAGTCCAAGTACTTACTGCCCACCCACCCTCCGGACCTAGAGCTTTGCCGTGGGACTCACACTGACGTCATGTTCCAGCTCGGCCAGCAAGTCAAACTGGTGCCTTTTAGTGCCTGGCATTTCTGCAGGAACCCCGGACCACACCTAGGACAGAGCACACCACGGAAGGTATTTTTAAACTTGGATACGAAGTTCTCCACACATCTGTAGAAGACTCCTATCTAGCATGCCTGCCCATGAAGCCCATGGGCTTCTTCCCTGCAGGCCGACACATGCCTCTGTCACACCCATCCCTTGAACACAGCACACTGTGTTGTGTAAGCACTGGGAATCAAGGGAAGGCTGAATGCACAGGCGCTGCAGGGTCTAGGTGCTTCAGGAAGTGGGTGACCAAACCCTTCATGATATTATGTACAGGAAACTTATCTATAAGGCTGGAGAAAAAAAACTACAAAATTCAGACAAACTCTGCAAGAAACAATGGTTTTGTTTCTTTCCTGTACACAGAATTGATCTGGAAATCCAAGGTACAGAGAGAGCACTGGAGCAGCTTATATGGGAAAAAGCACAAGGGAATCTGAAGAGAAGGCTGATGGCCCTGCAATACAGAGACAGAACACACAGATCTTTCAATGATCCCTCAACTCAACTTGCACTGTTAGAATTAACTGATCAACCAGGAGGGCTCCAAATCTGTTTCTGAAGACCTAGAAACGCCTACGTGAACACACTGCAGAAGCACACAGTGAGACACTATTATTGAAGTCACACACATGTGTATTGAAGGTGAACACACGGCAGAAGCACACAGTGGGACACTATTATTGAAGTCACACACATGTGTATTGAAGGTGAACACACGGCAGAAGCACACAGTGGGACACTATTATTGAAGTCACACACATGTGTATTGAAGGTGAACACACTGCAGAAGCACACAGTGGGACACTATTATTGAAGACACACACGTGTATTTATGGACATAAACCAAGCTGGAACTTAGCTGAAAATTTCTTCCCTGGTGGCGAGCTTTCAGGGTCAGCCACTGGGGTGGGGGTGGATCACGAATGGATTTGTAGACTGACGTACCAGCTGTGTACAATAATGGCTTCCCAACTACATCTGAAGCCTACTCCACAGGATGGAATTCATGTCTTGTCCTATAAACCTGATCAAAGGCCCATGGCTGGGGAAGTCCTGGGTCTTAGGTGAAAGCCTATTACTTCCGTTTTCTGAACAGTCACATTGACAGTCTACTGCCTACCTATTTATGTTTAGACCCATAGATGGGTGCTGCTCTCAGCCTTGGTCAAGGAAGCTGCTTCCTGCAGTCGGAAACATTAAATGCAGACACTCCTAACTGGTCAAAGTGCTGAGCCTAAGTGCCTATCGATTGCTCGGTCCTTCACATAACACCCAGTGCTGAGTCTGCAGGATGGGAGGAGGGCTATGAGCTGTCTTTTGGGTAGGACATGGCTGCTGCACTCAGGAACTCCCATCAGCTGTGCCTACCTGCGTGAGACGTCCACAACATCCCATCGTGGACAGGAGAAGCCTCACAAGGCTCTGTCCCTGCTAAGCAGTTAGTGACAACTTTCTGGGGTAGGGGTGCCATTTTCCTTCAGGAGTGTGGCAATGAAAGGCTCTGTGGATGGCCCACACCCATTCTGCCTGCAGGCAACACTAACTGAAATCTAGGTTTAAAAAAGGAGGAGGATTTGAAGGTGGGAGGGGAAGCACTGTGAGAGTGAAAAGGGGCGGATGTTTGTGTTGTATATGATCAAGACATTATATGCATGTGTAAAAGTATCAGAGAATAAAAAAGATATTTGGAAGAAATGCACAGTAAGAAAATGCAAGAATAATGTATCCTTGTATATCATTTACAACTGTCTGAACATATTGAAGGGAAGCTGAATATTTTATGATCAAACATTTTCAGTTAAAAATTATATGCAAACCTTTACAGTAGAGTCCCAGGATGCAGAATACAGCCTGTCGTTATGCCAACAGATCTTGCTGACAGCATCATCATGTCCCATCAATGTGTCCTGACGTCTTCCATATGCTATGGAATAAAAATAGCTAAAAGATAACAACAACTATTAAAATAATAGCCAGGCTTAATTTAAGATTTTTAAACATATATTGAAGAAACAAATATTATTTCTAAACTACTAGTGTTTACTTGGGTTACAAATTGCTTGTTCTTATGTTAGTATGGGAAAATATTCAACATTTGAACTTGAGATTACTTCCAAATCTGTCTTAGCTACATTCCACCCGAGTTTAAAAGTTAGAAAAAAATAGATCCTAATTGGAGAAATTGTTACATTAACATAATGGCATTTGAACTTAGTGATAGTGTCCTCATGTCTAATGTTTCTTCCAGTAGAGCCTTCTTATCCCTCACACCCACATGGGAGGAAGCCACTAAGCATGCGGCATTAATTACGAAGAAGCAGGCACACAGATACATACACGTTGTTATCCCACGAAGAACTTATGACAGTGGTGTCTCCTGGTAAAAGTAAACAAGATGATAGAGCCTGAAATACAAAATATTTGATATTAATAACTTGCAATAACCTCTCTTATGGATGCCTGCCAAACTAATGTCAGACTCTTTCTATAGTGGCTTTTCTCATAGCTACCAGGGCTCGGCGTGGGCAAGTCCAGATGTATGGTTTTCTCCCAAACGCTCAGATTTGTCAGAAATACTGTGGCCCAGCCACAGGGCTGGATGCTGCTAATCCGGAGCGGACTGTGGTAGGAGGATAGTCTTTAAGAATGAAATGGCTCTCTGTGTATTGCAGAAATGTGACTAAGGAAAATATAAAGTTCTTAAGGGAATTTCAAAATCTCTTGGAGTATTGATGTTAAAAATAAGGCACATTTCTTTAATAACTGGTTTTATTTCCCCTAAGTAATCAGAAGTGCCTAAATTATTTAAGTAGCACAGAAATATTTCTTTTCTGATAGCTAAAAGGAAGGATAAACTTATTAAGGAGAATTTTTCTGGGTATTCAATTTTACCTTAAAATGAAATCACACTAGTATAAGAAAAAAACAAGGAGAAATTGGACCTCCTTTATTCCTTCCTGCCAGCCTCCCTCTCTCCCACCCCAGATCCAGGACCCAGGACCTTGCATATGCTAGGCAAATGCTCAAACACAGAACTACATCCTAGACTCCATGTGTTTTTAGTGTAACACTGGTAAAATAAACTTACCATATTTGAAAATGATATGCTTCTTTGTAGCATTTTGGATTCCTTAGAAAACATCTTCAGAGTGGAATCTACGAATCAGAACAGAGATGGAAGACTTCCTAAGCATTACAGATGCCAAAGGAGAGCCACCCTACTTACTCTTGAAGGGCAGAAATCAGTGTCATGCCATGGAAAACTAAGTGTATGCGAGCATCTTGCCAACATTAAGATCCTATGACCTATAACTTCCTGAAATACCAGTTGAAACCGTACAATCCCAGCACAGACACAGTTTGCCACTGGCATTTCTAAAGGCCTGCATGCACAATGCAGCCCACACTCAAGTGTGCGGGGAGTTACAGTGGAGGGACGCAGAAATCTTAACATTGAAACCAAAGTGTACAGGTGTGTGTGTATATTTTTGTTTTTAAATGCATTTACGTGTACCACATGCATGCCTGCTGCTTGTGCAGACCAGAAGAGGGTACTGAATTCCCTGGAAATGGAGTGCTAAATGGTTATAAATGAGCATGTGTGCTGGGAACCAAACCCATGTTCTCTAAAGAGTAATACTTTTAAACACTCAGCCATTTCTCCAGGCCTAATTTTATTTTAAGAAAACACTTTGGCAATAGAAGTAATTTTTTAAAATGAATGGCCTAATTATAGAGACATTCTTTTTCTGAATTATTTATAGATGAGAAGTACTTTTATTTTTGTTATTTTTCCTTTTTACCGAGGAAGGAAAATGTTTTATGTATACTCAAATTCCTGAGCTCTGCCCCACAGTCCTGTTTTATGAAAGTGTTGGACAGAGCAGAGCTGGAATTGGAAAGAAAGGCAGGGTGAAAGATAACAAACGAAAAGGGAGTGGGGATGATAGGGCCGCAAATGTGCCAGCTGAACACTGAGTTCTGTAGCGGAGCAGATGCCAATCAAGTGTGTACACTGGCTGCGAGAACCACTCGCTTATAAAGTAACACCACCCACATGATTAATTTCTTTGACTAATAGACTCTGTGCAAGTTCACCAACACAGACTTAAAAACCAGAGCAGAGGCTCCGTGAAAGAGCACTACCATGGGAGCACTAACATGGATGCGATCTCCAGCACCAGCCCTCAAGACTCACAGCTTAATGGTCCACATGCAGCAACCTACTTCCTAAATATCCAACAAGGTAGCCATCAGAATGAGCTTTTAATAAATTTCTTCTCTACAGTGAAACAACAGAATTCATGAAAATTTGTGAACAGGAGCCTCAGTAAGACTTCCCTTATTGCTCGCCTGTGGACAAACACGGCAGCACTTGACTGTTCTCTGCAGGGCATCATTAACATCGTCCCAATTTGCTTTTGATCTCGTTAGGCAGTTCTGTGTGCTGCTCACCACAAAGTCTACTGAAGACAATTTGACCATTTTACTTGGCATAAAGTAGCCAGGACACTTTTCTCCAAACCAAAGATTCTCCCCCGGCACTAGAAGTTGTCAGGTAAAGGCAGCAGTGAGCACTGATCCTTAGGTGGTAGCCACAAAACGAAAGCGCACTGTGCATCTGAGGGGGAATTTAACTTTGAGTCCAATATTAGAATGCATATAAACCAGTAACACCGATCATGAAAATCTAATCTGGGGAAATTTAAATTAAAATAAAAATACAAGTGTTTGACTTTAACAAAAAAATCTTCTTTTTTTTTTTTCCTTGGTTTTTTGAGACAGGGTTTCTCTGTAGTTTTGGAGCCTGTCCTGGAACTAGCTCTTGTAAACCAGGCTGGTCTCAAACTCACAAAGATCTGCCTGCCTCTGCCTCCTGAGTGCTGGGATTAAAGGCGTGCGCCACCACCGCCCAGCTAAGAAATCTTTTTTACTTGGCAAATTCACAAAGCAGTGGTACAAAGGTTAATAAGCTGTGGGAGATCTGAAACCTTGTGCGCATAACATAAAACACATGGTTTACACGATCACATGAGGACAGAGATTTGAAGAATTGACAAGCCATGCCAGACAAACCATGCTACGAACCACTAGCCCAGTAGTTCTCAACCTTCCTAATGCTGTGGCTCTTTAACACAGTTCCTCATGCTATGGTGACTCCAACCATAAAATTATTTTGTTGTTACTTCATAACTAATTTTGCTACTGTTATGAATCATAACATAAATATCTGAGAGTGAATGGTCATCCACCCTAAAGGGGTCTGGCCACTGGCTGAGAACCACTGCACTAGGAATGTTTGTTGGTTGCTGACTGGGTCAACACAGAGGGTAGAAATCTTGGCAAAACACAGATGACTTCCTCTTTCCCAAGCAGTACTGTAGGTGCCCTGACACGTCCAGTGTAGGATCCTGCATATAACCTTTTCTACACAAGCATTTTGTAGAATTTGTGGAAAATCCTATTTTATGGAATCCAAGTAATAACAAGGAAAAAATGAAATGCTACAGCTCACAGCCCACAGTAACGATGTAGGAGCAGTGACCCAGCTACCTGGATGTGCTTAGCTGCATAGCATCATTTATAAGCATGATTGATGGAAACAGTCTCCTGTGCTCATCTAACACTAAGAAGAGTAGCGTCATGAAAAACATCACTAGCTTTGTCAGAACTGGCTGTCCTGACACTAAAGCACACTTCTATTAATGACAGACCTCCAGGAAAACACGTGTGCAGCAAGAGATGAATTTTTCTGTTTTTATAGATCAGCAAAGCCAAATTCTAAGTCTTACAAAAGGCACAGTACATTATCACTATATGAATTCAATGACATGTTATATCCTACAAAAAAAAAATCGAGAGTCATAAGCTAACAGCAAATCTGCCTTCCACAGCTAATGTCACTGCCACCCTGGCAGGTCCGGTTTGGCTCAGCCCTGGCTACTCCTCCACGCCATTCTGAGTTCTGCATGCCACATAGCAGGCTTGGAACCTCTTGCAGTAAGATAGCCTGCAGTAAGCAAGGCCATAGCCAATGGATTCTTCCTGCCTTGTGTCTTCATTCAGGAAACCTTGTCAGCATCAGGAAGTCTTTCCTTTTTTGCAACCTACAACAAAACTTTTCTAAGCCTATTTTATGTGAAAGCAGCACATGCCAATGAAGTAAAGCTCAGACACTAATTCTAGCTAAACAGCTTTTTGTAAATGGAGACTGCTTTTGTTTCCAGCTGCTCAGACCCGAATAATCACACAGAAACTATATTATTTACAACACTGTTTGGCCAATGGCTCAGGCATATTCCTAGCTGGCTCTTAAATCTTAAATTTACCCATTTCTATTAACGTGTGTATCGCCATGAGGGTGTGGCTTACCAGTAAGATTCTGGCATCTTTCTCCTTTGACAGCGACATGGCATCTCCTTGACTTCACCTACTCTCTCTATATATTTGGATTTCCTGCCTTGTTATATTCTGCCCTGCCATAGGCCAAAGCAGCTTCCTTATCAACCTGTGGCAATGAAACATATTCACAGCATACAGAGGGGACTCCCACATCAGATTTTCAGGCGGGAAAACATACCTTGTGATGTGGTAAAGACTGAAGACCCATTGCAAGACACTGCTATCCCTGTAACTGCCCTGTTGAAAATCGAAGTTTTATAAATTACCATTAGCCATGTGCTGGGACACCTGCTTTATTTTTCCTAAGCTGCCTTCTATTTGTCTTCATGGCTTTTTCACTTGGACTGTTCTCTATGTGTCCCTGCCATTACACACCACTGCTTGTTAATGCTGCTAGCAAACATTCCTGCTCTTTGCTCCCCAAAACTGCTGCAAACAATGCTGAACCCTACCATCCCACCTTATCTGACCATACCCAAAATGACGGCCCTTACTCCTCACAACCACTTAGCTCGCTTTATTCAGAATACACTGTCCCTAATGTCTGCCAATGGCGGGGGCACATGGGTTCTAGTGGGCCCTTCCAAACAACATCCAAGGCTCAGCCACTTAACATTACTTGTAGAAATGCAGTTTATTCACACCTTCACCATCTTTTCTGGGACCACATGGTCTCTTCCTAGGTGCCTTTCTGGAAGTTGAGGGAAGACAAGCTAATCTAAAAGAAGTAAGATAGAACTGGCTCTCTAGGTTCAAGATGTTGTACTCTGCTTTGATCCACACCTCAAAAAAAGGCAGGCATTCACACACCCCAAAATACTCATGACCAGAAGAACACTTGGCTACCATGCTGATAGCCATGGGTGACCAGGGCCGAGCAAGGCTGGGTTCTTTATGAAGCAGGCTGGCCCTTAGACCAGCCTCTTAGCTTCCCCACCGTGGTACACGAGCATCCTCATCAGAGGAGACACGGGAGGCTTCCATCCACAAACCCAATATCCTTGACGTAACAGGTGTCATTTTAAAAGTTATCTAGATTTTACAATGCACATACCTGGTTCACTCCCTCCCTCTCTCCCTGCCTGTCTTTCCATGGTTCTGCACAGCCTCTTCTCCTCTCACCCTGTGTGACTTCATCATCTTACAGTGCCTCTTTCTCCACCCATGAGTTATCATTATCTTACAAAAGATCTCTATCAATTTTCCCATTCATCCATACATCCACTCACCTACCCACATTTGTTATAAATTTTTGCATGTAAATATATGTGTGGTATGCATATGTATTCACATTTGCATGTCTGTAGGAACACATGTCTGCATGTGTGTGTGTGTGTCTTGATGGCTCTCTGCGCACTTTACTGAGGAAGGATCTCTCTAGCCAGCTTGCCCAAGGATTGTCTCTGTCTCCTGAGTTCTGGTATTACAAATGGCCACGATACCTGCCTGGCTTTTGCATGGGTTCTGGGATTACATATGGCCACTGTACATGCTCAGCTTTTACAGTGCTTTATCCAATGAGCTACCTTGTTAGTCCCATTATTCTTTTTGAAAAATGTACTTTTTCCTACACTATCAGTAAATCCAAAGATTAATGCTTGTCTCACAATCCCCCACTTTTTAAGTTTTGAGGGGTGGTATGTAGTCTAGAAGTACAAAACTATAGGCTGTCTGCCAGCCCAAGCCTATTCTAGAACAGTGGCTCTCAGGTTTGGGGTCAAATGACACTTTCTCGAGGGTCACATATCAGATATACTGCATATCAGGTATATATACATTACCATTCATAACAGTAGCAACATTACAGTTATGAAGTAGCAACAAAGTAATTTTATGGTTGGGGTCACACAAGATGAAGAATCATATTTAAGGGTCCCAAAATTCGGAAGGTTGAGAACCACTGCTCTAGAATCACGTGTGACAGAAAGGACAGTAGGAAAGAGCATGGGGACAAAACTATCCATTTCATGCCAAATTTTCCTTTGCTACAACAGCTTCACAGATTACTGCAGACATTTTGCAGGCTGGACACCAATGATGGCAACAGTGAATGGACACTTCCCAGAGGACCCCCACACCCCGACCCCAGCTTTTGCAGAGACTGGAAGCACGAGGCCCTCTTACTCTTTGTGGATTCTGTACTGCTCATGCAGCTTCAACTTGGTCATGTTACTCCAGGCCAGGCTTCTGCTTTCCTCGGTCAGGTCCTCGAAGGACTCCTCCCCTGGAGAAACTGCGTGAGACCAGTGCTCAGTGAGTCAGGAAGTCACGGAAAGGCAACTGCATCAGACTCGCTGTGTTTCCTATTACAGCAAAGGAACCAAGGAAACAAGCTGCCCACTAAAATACGCTTTCAAAGGTACTTATCGTATAGCCCAATGTTAGCCAAGAACAAATCAAAAAGTTTAGTTGAAAGCCCCAGGCTTTCAAAGTCCCGACTAGTCACTTAGACATCATGGGAAATTAAAGTCTGAGTGAGCCGTTTCCTTCTCAGCCTTTCCCTTTGTAGAGCCTGACAGTTGCCTACGAACGCTGAAGTGTTATTTGGGTTTTGAGAAGGAGAAATAATATAAGAAATCAAGTAAGGCTTCTGGTTCCTCAAAGGGTTTCTGGGCAGAAGTAATGTTCTTGCTTCTGCATGAAGAAAAGCTGGAGTAATTACCCTGGTTAAAATGGTCATGATGGTGGTCAAGACTGTAAGACAGCATTGCTGACTTAACCCTGTACGCCTTCAAGGAGCATTTTCAGCTGCCCCAGGTCAAGTCTCACAGCAAAATGCTGGAATGTAAGCTTAGTTCCCTGAAAGCCTCAGCTTGCATGGGTGTCATGAGACAAAACTGGAAGAAAAGGAAACATTTGTTGATATGTGCTGTGTGCTGTCACATGGCTCCTCACGGGAGGCTCTGTGATGTATGGAATGTGGCTACATGGATGAAGGTGCGGGATTGTTCCTTCATTAAAGTTCACCTTAGCAGCCAACATGCCCTGGGTGGACGAGATACTCTACATGCATCTGCCACATGTTAATGAGAAAAATAAATGAGAGAGGAAAAAAATACAAGTTTAGCAGCAAAGTAGTTTGAACTGAAGTCAAGTTATCTATGTGGGTTTGTCCAGGCCAGGGGACGTCCTCTCTAGGGCAGTGTGGAGCAGGTGGCTGTTGAAGCAGGCATGGCCGGGTACGTATGTCTGACGGACAGTGCTGCTAAACACTGGGTGTCAACTTCAAAATCACAGCATCAGAGGTGGCCAGGACAATCACGGTCACAGGCAATGACCATTTCTTAAAGTTTACAGTTACAGACAACCGACAACAAAAACAGGAGGAGAAGAAATATGTTTGTTTTGTGGTGCTTAGGGCTGAGCCCAAGGCCCTGCGCATCCTAGGAAGGCAGGAGCTCTGTGACCAAAGCAGCCCAAAGCCTCCGACCAACACAAACATCTTTAGGGAACTCAGCAGTTTGTGTTTCACTGTTTCGGCATCGTCAGGAACTTGCTAACCACAGCAGACACACAGGCCTTGCGAAGCTCACACTGAGGCTTTCCGGGACTCACCGGGGGGATCTGTCATAGAAGCATTATAGCTGGAGGCTTGGGGCACACTTTTGAACTTGGGGGTGATCCTTCGAGGATGCGGTGTCACAAACAACTGCTTTGGTGTCTGCCCAAATTCCAAAATTTGGGTCAGCATGGCTACTTTCTCATCAGGATCCTCAATGCTTTAGGAAGAGACACAAAAGATGCAGTAAACCACTACGTCCCTGAAGCACACACATCAAACGGCGCAGATCAGCTGGGAGATAAAACCTCAAATAAAAAGCCACCTCTTCATATACCTTTACATAATTTTTTTCTTTGTTTTGTTTGTTTTGTTTTGAGACAGGGTTTCTCTGTGTACCTTGGCTGTTCTTGAACTCATTCTGTAGACCAGGCTGGCCTTAAACTCAGAGAGCCACTGTGTCTGCCTTCCGAGTGCTCGGATCAGTACTGCCGGGTGGTGGCGGTGAATGCCACATGTGTAAGGGCGGCGAGGAGGCCAGAGGAAGGCATTAGGCTCCTCAGAGCTGCAGTTCCAGGGGGCTCTGAGCTGCCCAACATGAGTGCAGGGAATCTAACTCAAGTCCTTTGGAAGAGCAGGAGCTCTTAATGCTGAGCCATCTCTCTGGTCCCTGTTCTCTGTGTCTTAGTAACTAACAATATTGAAAGCAGGATACAAATCATTGCAAAATTTCTATACCTTAACTTCTCAAATAAGTTCATTACTGATTCAGATAGCAGTGTTTCATAATGAAGCAGAGACTCCTTATAGACACACACATACCTGTTCAAATCTACACCACCTTCATAGGTCAGGGGATGAAATACTGAAAGAGAGAAACACTTTTGAAAAAAAATGTGCATTTAATTATAAATACCCTGTCCAGAATCTGAACAACTCAAACCTGTATTCAGAGAAATTCACTTTGGTTTGTGAACACTGATATTCAAACAGTGAAGATTAACTTGCACTATATCTTTTGGTGAGCAGAAATGAGTGGCAGCTGGGATGGGCTGTTGCCCGGGTATCTTCCTTGGCTAGCATTACTTTCTCCCTCGGGGAAGCGTTAGTCATAGCACTGGCGTGACTCACTTCTGGATTTCAGTGTGAGTTCCTCGCTACTGACAGAAAGACTCAGAAACCTGAGGCTGAAGAGGTGGACAGCGGCCACCTTCTTCATGCTCAATTCAAAGCAAACTTGGCCCTTTGCAGGCATCAAAGTCACTGCTGTGTAGCACAGATTTGTTTGGTTTGCAGAGCCCAGACCTGAAGCTCAGACTCGTCTTGAGCTCCCGAGCACTGGGTCTCCAGCTTGTTGTCTGTCGGCCTGCATCTCACCACACACCAAGTGAAACGGCAGCCAGCGTTACATACCGTTATGGGCTCCTACAGCCTCACTCCCTTTTTGCTTATAGCCAAATATGAGATCAATCCACTCGTGGAGGTGCTCGGAGACGTAACTGCTTTCCAAGGCAGCCTTGTTCTTCTGGAGGAAGTCTTGGGGACCTATCAGGGTAGACTGCATCAGAATGTTATGACATCTCTGTTGCATTTTCTTTCAGTTCTTGTACCCATCTATTTGTGCATAAAACTTCCAGGAGATAAGTGGTACGTGCTTCTATATTTTTCTTTTAAAGACATACATATCTCTAATGAGTTTTATTATTCATCTTACATATTTTTTTCCTAGAAAAAGTGGCAAAAGCATTTTTATGACATTTGGGTCTATGAAACATATATCTATGTCTTTACAATGAAGACACAGCATACTTTTGATTGGGATAAACAGATTCCAGTTCAATTAAGTAGGTATTCTTAGAAGTCACAAGCAATACAATACAACGAGTGACATCATAACTTGGAAAAGCATGTAACATGATGTACCCTAACCCTAACCCTAACCCTAACCCTACTGCCATGCCTCAGGAGGCACTCACCTGAGGCCCATGCTGGAAGCTCCACATCGTCAACCATCTGCCCTCCTTGTCTCTTTCCCAGATCCAGCTTCAGACTATTGACTAAAAAGCTGACGTCTTCGTCATAGAACTCCGGGATCAACTGCAGGTTGAGAGGTGGGGGTAGAACATGTTTTTACAGCACTGAGAAAGCGAAGCCCGTGGGTGCCAGCTCCCTGAACTGCTCACCTCTTTAAAATCTGTCGCGCCATCCAAACAGTTTTTCCAGGTTTCTGCAACACTAGATATGAAAGAGTGATCCGCTCATGAGCAGCTGTGGCTACAGTGGCAGCAGCAGCAGCGTTGCTCGGTATCCTCCCCGTAACACCTACTATCTAGGCTCTGCGCTCAAGCTTTCTCACTGACTC
>JAQHUG010000722.1:13892-45818 GCA_028555095.1 Dicrostonyx torquatus | reverse complement strand
ATCCCACACCAACACATGCACACTGCCCCATGGAAGGACACATCACACATGGGAGATGCACACCACCACACGCACACTGTCCCATGGAAGGACACACCACACATGGAAGGTGCACACCACCACACGCACACTGTCCTATTGAAGGGGCACATCTCGATTAGTGTAACTCTCTGTGGCTCCAGAAAAGATCAGGCCAAAAATGTATGGTGGGACAAAAGGGGGCTTTGCTTCTTTTTCTATCTGGGAAGCAAATGCTAATCATTCAAATGTGGAAGCCAATTTTATGCTTTCACCATAGCAGAATTATCAAGAATAAAATTTGGGTAGACAAATCTAATATCCAATAGAAAATAAGAGTTTAAGTAAATTGTGGTATATTCTAAAATATGACACAATAATTTTTTAAAGTCATTGTTTCAGAATATTCTTCCAAGTATGAAAAAGAACTGCTCAGGCTACACAGGTCAGGAGAAAAATCTATATTTAAAAATCTGTCCCTAAGCCAGGTGTGGTAACACAAGCCTTTAATCTCAGCACTTGGGTAGCAGAGGCAGGCAGATCTCAGAGTTGGAGGCCATCCTGGTCTACAGACTGAGTTCCAGACCAGCATGGGCTATACAGAGAAATCCTGTCTTTAAACAAACAAAAATCTGTTCCAAGGGCTGGATAGATGGCTCAACAGACCTGGGATCGATTCCCACCACCTGATGGTGATCACAACTGTCTGTGATTCCAGCACCAGGACGTCTTCTGGTTCCTGTAGGTAGGGCACACACGTGGTGCACACACATATGCAAATACTCAGACATATGAAATAAATTAACAATAACATAAAAACATGTTTCCCTATATACACATTACTAAAGCTTGAAAGAAATGACTTGTTTATGAGGCGGGGTCTCACTCTAGCCTGGCCATCCTGGAATCTCTGTAAAGACCAGGCTGGCCTGGAACTCACAAAGATCCACCTGCCTCCGTCTCCTGAGTGTTGGGGTGAAAAGTATTTGTCTTCTGGCCTGGTTAGGCTTTACATTTCTTTGCATTTTTGTTTATATGTAGTATTTTCAAACAAGCATACTGAACATATAAAATTAGAAAGTGTTCAAAACGATGAGGTGTTTTATCAAACCTGTTGAACATCCTATCTGCATTATCAAATCTTCCATTCTGTAGACACAGCATATACTCCGGAGCTAAACGGGGGGAAAACCAGGGTTAGATCAGACTGTAGAATTGTCTGAGAATCCAAGTGAAACAGTGGATGATGCTAGAGCCTTACCAATCCTGACGAGGTAAAAGAGCACATAGCCTGGCGAAGAGTAGTGACTCCCATACATGAACTTTGGCTCGGCCATTTCCTGGTATCGCGTCTGCAACATGAGAACAAAGAGCGACAGGAACTGACTCGGGGTGCCAACCCTGAGTGGAGATCCTGACACACTGCTCCGCATCCCTCTCCTACAAACGGCAGAGGCCGGCGAGAAAGCATCCGTGACGAGCAGATAAGCATTCTCGTTTTCTAGGCGTGTACTGTCGATGGCACTGACATCCAACAAAACAGAACTGTGTGCACACCTTTTTTTTTTTTTTGCAGTTTATCGAAGATTATCTTCATAAAAATAATGCAAGCTTCCCAAATTAAAGACAAAGACAAACACACAGAAACAGTGAGCTGCCAGTCATGTCAGCAAAGGGCTGAGGACTTCCTGCCACAGCACACCTACGTCTAGGGGTGGAGCTTCAGTCACTGAGCAGGCATAGGCAACCCGTGAGGTTGCTTAGAAGCCACGAGCCCCACATACACACCAGCAGTCTCTCCAGCCGTTCCTGATTTAAGGCTCCCACTGGCTTACTAAGATCTCGGAAGGTTCCAGGATTCGACAAATCTGTAAACACAAACACAATGACATAAGCCAAATTCACAATTGTTCTATGAAGTCCCTTTAAGAACTGAGATGAATCCACAATAGTCAGAACCTATGTTATCTATACAGCTGCAAAACAAACAAACAAAGCCCCAAACTACTGTCACTCAAAAGTAATGCCTGTAGTGTGAGATGCTCAGAACATAGGCTGGTTAAAAACAGATTTTCTGTAGCAGACCAGATGGATCTGTGGGTAAAGACGCCTGCCATGGAGGCTGACAACCAGAGTTCAATCCCTGGGACCCGCATGGTGGAAGGAGAGCACTGACTTCCACATGGGTCCACCTTGGCACAGGTGCACCCACACACCAAATCCCCATACACATACAAACAAATAAATAATGTCATTTTAAAGTACTTTCTAATAAGAACAAAGGAAGCCCAATTCCAGGGAAAACTACAGTAACAAACTTTTAATCCACCTTATTCCACTAAGGTTTACTTTCTATGTCTGAACTACAGTGAATATTTTTTGTGGCATTAGCAAAAAATATTAATTTTTGTTTGTTTTTTAGACAAGGTTTCTCTGTGTAGCCCTGGCTGTCCCGGAACTCACTCTGTAGACCAGGCTGATTTCAAATTCACAGAGATCTACCCATCTCTGCCTCCTGAGTGCTGGGATTAAAGGCGTGCGCCACTACCACTCAGCTACATAAACAAAATTTAAAAACCAAGGATTTGGAAATCAATTTGTTACCACTTTCAATGACAAAGGCTCAAATCACCAAACTGTCAAAAAGAACCATTTGATTATAATATATAATTTTAAAGTGTTATGATATAAAACTACAATATTATCAAATTTTAGAAGCATTATTTACGGGAAGAAGAAAGAAGCACTGATGTCATAAAAAGAAAGTGTTAACATTCCTGAGTATCAGTCTGAGTGGACGGAGAAATGCCTACATTAGTAAGATGTTTCTGGGCGTGTCTTCACGGGCATCTCCTGAGACAATCAGATGAGAAGGGTTCTTACGGAATGAATGACTTGATCCTTTAGCTGGTTTATAACACGATGTCAGTATTGGGAAGCAGTGAGAACCGGTGGCAGGGCCTTTGGAGGAGGAAGGCCCCAGGGGCATGCCTTCCAGCCTACATCCTGTCCTAGCCCTTTGTGCTGTTCTCTGCTTCCTGGCTCTGCCTGATGTCTTTGCCGCAGTGAGTCCTTTGAGATCAAGGCTACGATCAATCTTCCCACCTATACTGTGGCTTTCTCAGGTATTCTGTCATGGTGACAACACAGAAGCAGTTCCACTACCTCTCAGAATCCAACTGGGGATCACTTCCATTTCCTCCTCTGGTTAGTGGACGGCTGATTCTTTCATTAAAAATTTCAATGTGAATTTAAAATAATAAACTAACTTGAAATTTTCGGTGAGAAATTTAAATATTTCAAAACTTGGCACTTACATATAATAATAGGAAGACTGAATTAAGATTACACACACATTTCCTATGTATAACCTTCAACAAGTGGCAAACACACATAAAACTCTATATAGCATCTGCCCAATATTTTAAAATGGAAATCGGCACCCTTTCGTGAGAAAACTGAAATGAGCTCAAATTTGTTCCTATAATCGACATGCTATAAAATAAAGTGCACCACAGCCCACGCAGGACAGTGCTCACCTAACTCGGGGCTGGAGTAGTCATTGATTATCCATGGAAACACGGGGTACTGGGAGAGGTCATTGCAGCTGCGGTCGGCCAGGTTGTTGAGGTGGAGCAGGTACTGGTAGTTGGAGAGGTGCCCTCGCTGCCACTGCAGCATGTAGCTCTCTGGAGTGTGCTCTGCTGCATGGTTCTCTGTGGGACAGGGGCGGGGCTGTCACTGCACTGCGAGGATCACTGGTGAGCTTCTGCTTAGTGTGAAGAGCGAGCGTCTGCTTAGTGTGAAGAGCGAGCGTCTGCTTAGTGTGAAGAGCGAGCTTCTGCTTAGTGTGAAGAGCGAGCTTCTGCTTAGTGTGAAGAGCGAGCTTCTGCTTAGTGTGAAGAGCGAGCTTCTGCTTAGTGTGAAGAGCGAGATTCTATAGTATTTTCAAAATGTCTGTTGATGTGTTTTCACAAAGATCCAGATAAAGAGGCTATTAAGTCTATTGAACTACTATCAAATCACTCCCAAATACTATATAACTTGAAAAAAAAACTATTAGACTATGGAGTGGACATATAAGTATTATGTGGCAACAACTGACAATTACACAATGAATAATAGATTCTATCAAATGTGCCAAGTTTTGATGAATTTTTAGAAACCATGGCCACTTGTACATACTTCCTCTCATTTTTTATGAAGCCAGAAACAAAATATTGAACTTAATTTTTCATAGGTTCTGAAGAAGTAGACTATTGCCAATGTATCAGTAGCTACATATCATCTATAAAATGATATTTAAAAACCCCCACAAAACTGCCAAAGAAAAAGGGGGTTTTGTAGGGCTAACTGTTAAACCAGAACAGAAAGGCCCTCGGCAGAAACGGCCTCTCAGTGAGAACTGCCCTTTTAGAAGGGCTACAGTGACTCGGTTGTCCTACAGATGAAAGGATTTGTCATTCTGTTTAGAAAATTCTGCTTTTTCGAACCTAATATCTTTTTACTGGATGTACCAAGCATCTTCACTGTTTCACTAGGTATGTATGGATTCTAATTTACTTCTCACCAAGCTTCTAATTAGCTACCAGGAAAGACTTCAAAACAATGAAACTTTTTAATTCCTATCTCTTGGAACACTCTGGAAAGCCTTGAGCAAACTTAGAAATGAACTCAGACAGGAGTAGCAGCTGGAAAACAGACAGAGGCTGTGGCTTTGACCGCAGCTTTAGTATTCCCTAAAACAGTGAGTTTTTTACTGTTGTCTTATCATTTTAGAAAAATAAAAGACACCAGGGCTCAGAAGATAAAAACAAACACATACTAAATCTCTGCTCATTCACTATGTTCATGTCAAGGGCTGATGAACTACTCAGGGCTAAAATGTATGTCTGCTGGAATAAAATCATTCCCTAGAGCAGGAAAGACATCCGGAGAAGATCTCACTGCACACCAGAGAGAAACAAACTAGGATGTATTAACAAAATCCCAACTTCCATGTAAAAGTCAGTCCTTCTTAGTGACAGGACAACCATGTAAATTAGGAACTTAGTATATAGCTTAGTAAAGAGTTCACAGCTGATGAAAATGTGGGGGACTATTCTGATAAAGGTGGAGAACTTCACATTTTCCAGCAGGATTGAGACATCGTTCCTAAAGAAAATGGATCCCAGTCGAAGGGTGTGGAGCCAGACACCTGCTCCACTCAGTGCGCTGGCTCTGTGGTGAAGAGCTAACTAATGATAGCAAACACATCCTCATGTCTTACAAAAACCTCAGTTTTTGTTTTCATAAATTAAATCATGACATGAAACAACCCTTGGGTCTTCTCTGTAACCCACTCAAGTTGGAAGTATTTAAACATATCCATTAAGGGCTTTCAAAACACACAAATGAGCATTAACAAAATGAATTCACATTTCCCTCATTTGTAGGATAATATATCTGAGAACAAAACAAGTAAAACTATGGCAAAGCAATGCTTCTTCTCTTGTTTGCTGTCCCAGCTTCTTAGGAGCTGAGCTACCTTCACACGCACGGACAATAAAGGGAGGCCAGCCAACCTAGGTATGTGGCGATGTAGAAATAGAGGTCGTCTCTGTCTTGAGGTTCATAGAACTTTAGGTATATGTCGGAACACAGGTCGTCTTCTGTGCAAAACACTTCCAAGCCCTAAAAATTCAGAAAGAATAAAACAAATGTTCATCCTTCAATCACAGAAGTGCACGATCTTAAGTCAGCTAAGCATTATGTGCTTGAGCTTTCGGCCGTGCGCACATTTAGACTCTGATCGAGGTAAATGCCACTATATTCCCATGTGTTTCCTCATAAACACCTCGAGAACACTGTAATTCTCTTTAGTACCAAATATTGTTATTGACAATAGTTTTTTATTCTGAAATTTAAAATTTGATTGCTAATGAAGTCACATTTCTTTCTTGCACGTAAATATTTAGCTTTCTTGTACAAACGGAATAACTATGAAACAAATTAATAATCAAATAACTCAATCAATGATGGCTATTTTAAAGGACACTATAAGCTGAATGTTCTGGGCCATCTGGGCTGCAGTAGGCCAAGTCTCAAGAGAAAAGAAAAGTGTCAGCTTCCTGGGCATTGTGGTGGCAAAGGAAGACAGAAGACAACGACAAGGAGGGCTAGGGGATCCTGGGGCCAAGCTCAGGCTGCTGGAACTCACCAGCTGGGGAAGCCAGGCAGTTAATTCCTGGGCTCATAACTGCTTCTTCTGTAATGTACAGAGCTGTAATGGAAATGTATGGGGCTAACCAATGCTAATTTCTCCACTTTTACTCATGGCTCTTCTATACTGAGAGCACATGATTTTTAACAGTATTTGTTTTCTGTAGTTTTCTACTAGCATTAGAAATGGACATAAAAGAAGTAACAAAGTGCTTGAATTTCACAAATTAAAAGTACAAAAATGAGCTAGTTATGATCTGCAAAAGGAAACGAATCTATACTGGTATCAGTTCAGAACATGTTGGAACCGCCTCCTCAGCAGTGACTAACTTGTTTTTTTTTAAATATCTTTTATGGTTTATTTAACTTTATTTTATGTGCATTGGTGTGAAGGTGTCAGATCCCTTGCAACTGGATCTTCAGACAGTTGTGAGCTGCCATGTGGGTGCTGGGAACTGAACCCAGGTCCTCTGGAAGAGCAGTCAGTGCTCTTAACCACTGAACCACCCTCCAGCCCCCGCAGTGACTAACTTCTAAGGTGCATATGTGAGATAAATCAAGGGAGTGGCGGGAAGAACCAACCATCCATTTTAATGGCTGTCTCCTCTATGTCTTCCTCCCTGATCTCAGAGGCGAACTTCTGTGGCTGCACAGCTGCGCTCTCTTGCCACACAGAGTTACAGAAGGATCTTCCCAGGATTACCCTGAGAGCCGGCTGGGCTGCAGCCAGTATGTGCTGGAGGAACACTGGACCGCTCCACCAGCACTGGTCTAGCCTTAGCCTAGAAGCTCTGGAAATTCAGGAGGAAGAAACTCAAGGACTCTCTAGCCCTTTAGCTCTTGAACAAGAAGCTATTTCTGCAACAGAACCTGTTACTTCCAGAGTTATCTTCTATCAGCTGCTAGCTTCCACATGTCCACATACAGCACACCTGGGTCTTCAGGCCTGCCACGGGGCCTGGATGTCAATCAGCAGCTACACTGCAGGTCTGGCAACCTCCCACAGGGAGCTGCGCTGCATCTGTGACCTGAACTCACCAAAGGCATGAGGCCGTGCCTCCTTTTGTAAATGCGCCAGATGTCTTGGAGTGTTATCTGGACCACAGGTTTCTTTAAAAAGGACAAAAGTAGTGTCAAGAGTCACCATTCAAACACAATTAGAACTTGTTCTTTTGTATCTTACAGCAGGGAGGGAAAGAGCAACACATCCTTGTCTTCCCAGTGAATACCTAGGAGAGATCTTGAAACAAGTGGTACCTGAGTCACTGTGACATAACTCTTAGCCCTTCTCAGTAAACTCTGATGATAACGGTACTCTCATCTTTCAGAGTATTGCAAGGATTAGTGTGTGCTGTGGGGCACTCAAGAATGAGTATAAATAACTATTCAATAAGTTCACTCCTTTAAAACACGTATTTATTTGTGTGTGTGTGTGTAACTGAGAGTACGCATAAACCTATGTGAGGAGCTACATGTACCTATGCACACGCGCCCGCACGCTCGTGTGTGTGTGTGTGTGTGTGTGTGTGTGTGTCTGAGTGCACGCATGCACCTGTGTGTGAGGGGCTACACGTACCTATGTGGAGGTTGGAGAAGTCATCAGGTACCTTCTGCTATAACTCTCCACCTATTCTTTGGGGCAGGGTCTCTCCCTAACCTATCTCTACCTGGCTCGGAGCTGATGTTACAGGTATGTGTGGGACACCGTGGGCTTTGAGGGTGCTAGAATTCTAGATCTGGTCCCAATAACTGAAAGCACAAGCTCTTAAATGCTAAACCATCCCTCCAGCCCTGAGTTTTGATCTAGGGTTTACTTTGTACTAAGATCCTTTCTTTAAAAAAAAAATTATGTTTTTAATTTCCTTTATTACAAAGTTTTAAACCTCATAAATTACAATATAAGGCAAGACTGTTTCTTTTTTAAAGAAAAAATGTTTTCAATTCTCTAAAACTTGAAAAGAATAGTAAGAGAGAATCAAAATTAGAAACTACTGTGTGCTCAGCTAAAAGGCAAAGCTTCTATGTCCGGGTTCCTAGGTGACAGGAAAACCGGGTTCTGCAACAGTGAGAAAGGCCTTAAAGACCCCGACACAATCCAAGAAGCCTGTCCGGGGCTTTGGGAAGAAATACACTGTGTCCCCTGAAGCTGTACTGCCAGACATTTTTTTTGTACAAATTTTTGAACAAAAATAGTAATCGTAGCCAATATCGGGGAAAGACGTGTGCCAAGTTGCTGGAGGAGCTGACCAGTATGTGCTGCCACCTAGTGGACAGAATCGCTACAACACTTTGTCCAGTTTGAGACCAATGACTACCCTGGACAATGTCCACAGAAAACACTGCCTGTCCGGTTAAAATGCCCGGTCAAATGGCCCAACCATGTGACATAGATCCGGATGTAGCATCTCTCTACACGAGCACACGCTGGCTGTAAGAAGCTCACATCATCACTGCAGGAAGACAGTGTCTGTAATGAAGGAGAAGCAGGGCAACCCATTCTCACATACAGCAAGTGCATACCGGAGACCCGTTTCTCATTCACTGGCGCACTTTCCTGGTGTTTTCCCCAGTGCTTCCTAGAAGGATAAATCTCCCTTGATGGGACCAGAATCAGGAGAGGTTGTGTTTCCCTACGCACTACCAGGAACAAGGTCCTTCAGAATGACTGGATGCAGATCAGAGGACACTGCATTCACGTGGGTGTGCACCCAACCCCAGACGGCACTGGGAAGCCACACAGCTACACAGGGCTACCAAATCACCGTAACCGTCCCCAGGAAGTGAGCAAAGTAACCCAAGACAGTAATTTTGATGTCAGGTCCTGAAAAATTGAACTAAAAGACAGAAGCAAGTACTGTACAGGACCCCGTGACCTACACATGCTGCCCTATGACCTATGGACTCTCAGCCTGTGACGTATGCATTTGGCCTGTGACCTTGGCACTCGGCCCATGACTTAATGCAAGAGGCCCATGACCTACATACCGGGTGTCCATTGAGAGGCTGGAAGTACAGGTTGGTGTCTGTGATGCACACATGTCCCGGATTCGTCACCAGAGGTGTCACCATCTCAGCTTTGCACTCCATATGCAGCTTCTCAGAAACATTCTGGAACCTGCAAAGATGTTTTGTAGCAAAAGTCAGGAAAGTCAGAACCTGACCGATTTTCTCATCTGAACCACAGTGTAAATTTGCCTGCTATGCATCTAAACGCTACAACTAATACGAAAAAGGTGGGGATATAAACTGGCTGCTTAGCTAAGGCTGACAGTCTTTTAGCTGGAATAATGGAAGCATGACTTTTTATTAACAGAAGAGAGTACACATCACAGAAACAAAATCTCTCCCAAAATCAACAGTCCTGAAGCTAGTCCTACATCCATGTAACATTTACATAGTTAAGACCTTGCAGAGCACAGATACCCTCCTGTTATCCCAGCACCGGTGAGGCTGAGGCAGGAGCACCCAGAGTTTCAGAGTAGCCTAGGCTACAGAGCAAGACCCTGTCCGCATTTACTGTATCAGGTTTTGAACACATAATTACAATTACACAACCACTCAGAGATGCCTTTTCTACTTTTCAAATGTTTAACTTAAAGAAAATAAAACATTTCTGATTTGTTAATTTAGAAAGTAGTGCAGAAACAATTAAATTACTAATATTCTAGGGCAATTACTTAGTTAAATAACTGGGTTAAAAGTAAATCTCATGTGCTTGGGAGTGCAGCTCAACATTAGAGTATACGCTATCACTCAGGAGCCCTGATTCAGTCCTGATACCAAAGGCAAGGAAAGAAAGAAATACAGGACATGACACCAGGACAAAGTCTTCTCTAAGAGAAAATGATGAACTGTTAGAGACCTTGAGGCTCTTGCCTAACGATCACAATCAACTGGTAAGTTTAACAAAACTCATGAGTTCTTAGAACCAACCAGAAACTGAGGGTGCAGAGACAGCTGAATGATCTTGACTGCAAGAAGGAAAAGAAGAGACCAGTGGGCTGGCAGCAGGAGGAGGGTGGTCTCACGGGAGGCCAGGCCAGGGCCAGAGAAAGGGAGCCAATTCCACAACCATTGCTGTCAGCCTTAGCGTCTCTCCAGGCAACGATGAGCAGGACAGCGACACAGTCACTATGGTGCGGACAGCCGACCGTCGCTGAGCGCCATACAAACACCACTCTACAGCTACTAGAAACAGGAAATGGTCACCAAGATCCATCAGACCCTGGCTATAAAACAAACGCCAAAAAACTGAAGCATAGAACAGAGTTTCTGGTCAAAAAATATTAATAATCAGCAACAGGAAGACAGCTATCAAATCCTCAACTGTGTGAAGAGAAAGCAGCATTCTTCTAATCACCTATCGCTTAAAACAAATGGCCAAGTTAGTTACAAAACAACAAAAGAAAGCTGGGCCGGAGCACTTTCGAGGGAGGCAGAGAGAGCTACTGTGACAAAACAAAGGAATGCCCACTACTGCAGCCTTGCACACTCGCGAACACACACACATCCACACATTACAAAAACGAAGAAGATAAACTGGGTGTGTGTTTCCTTCGCAATGCTGAGGACACTCAAGTGACTGCAAGTTCAAGGCCAGTTTGAGCCAGATAGCAAGACCCTCTCTCAAAATAACAGTAATGATGATGTTGGTAATAGTAATTAGTAAAAATTACATTAAGTACAATCCCTAAGAATAATTTATGTTTATATACCTTTTTCTGTAAATTATATAAAAAATATAAGAAAAGAATATCACCAAGCCTCATTCTTTTGGTAAACACAGGATCACAGAACACATCCCAATCCATTCATTCTATGAGGTCAGCAGGACCTTGCACCAAAACTATCAGAGAATGACAGAAAATGTCCTGCATGTGGATAGATGCAGGAGCATCAAATGTCCACGAGGCAAGAGAGTGTCACACACCATGATTTTAAATAATATTTTTACATGAATATAAAGTTCATTTAACACTAAAAAATCCATATAATTTATAATATTAACAACAATGAGAAAAATGATGTCCATAAATATGAAAAAATATTTGACAAAATCCTGCAGCTTTTATTTTTAAAAAAAAGTTCAACAAACTAAAATAAAAACAAGCTTCCTCACTGTGACAATGACTGTCTAAGAAAAACCTACAGCCAGCATCATTCCTTAGTGGGAACACAAAACCATCTTCCCTCAGCATAAAGAAGGCAGAGCTTTGCCCCAAGCTCCTCCTTAACAAAATAGTGCGATGAGACAGCAAGCAGAAAACAATCAGAAATCTCAGGGAAACTGCCCTTTACCAGGAAGGACGGCAAACATGAAAACAGGAGAAATTCTGCTAACAACCCACGCGTGAACTTAGAAGAGGTAGGGTACAAGGCCAATATTTAAAAATAAAGAATGTATTATATTTCTATACCAGTAACAAACAATTGTAAAAGGAATTTCAGTGGCATCAAGTAAATATCTAGAAATGTGCCAAGAAAAGATGGCAACTTCTACACACCAAACACTTATCCTGGGAGAGCTCAGCGGCAAATGAAGAAATTTCTATAGAATTCTTCATTTTAAAAACCTAAAGCAATTTTAAAATAAAGAATTTTTAGAAAACCTTTGAGTGAACATGAATTTGGAGCGATGTGTCAGAAGATATTGTGGCTATGTGTCAGAAGACATGACATTGATACCAAGGATGGCAAGAACATCCTTTATCACACACACGCCTAAATACCGGCGGAACACTGGTGTGATGTCCTGCAACTTAGTGTCAACAGTCCCAACAACTACACTCAAACACGCAAACACATACATACACAGCGATGTGCCCGTGTGTGCGTGTACCCCCACCCCTCTCCAGGTCTGTACTCCCCTAAGTTTCTTATCTACAAGGACACAGTATTGCACAAGCTGCAGCCACCTCCTCTGCCTGGTGAACTGGCACAGAAGCTGCCTCGCTGCACGGCTGAGGGACAGTGACGAGAAGTAAGTCTGAATAAAACAAACACGCATGCCAGAGCAGTGGCGTGGACACGGGCATGGCACCACCTAAAGCAGGCTGGAAAGGACATCAACAAGCACACACCGTAAGTCATAGGATGTCTGTGCTCGTTATAGTGTTCTTTCAACTTGACAGAATTTGGACCCTTTCAACAGAAAAAGTAGATGAGTAAATACCCTATTTCCTCAATAAGAGCGAATCTTCAAGAACATGATGAAAGCTAAGCTCCCCTTTTTTAGAAATGGCGCTCAAGACTGGAGTATCTCATCTCACACCGCAAAGACGCTTCCCTAAATCCTCAGCATGACATTCTGGGTTCTGGGAAAACAAATTAAAACTTTCAAAATGAACCACTCTTTAATTCTTAATATTTTTTATTTCATTTTATATATGTGTTTTGCCTGTACGTATGTCTGTGTACATATGCGCCTGGTGCCCTAGGAGGTCAGGTCTCCTAGACCTGGCATTATAGACGGTTGTGTAGCACAAAGCTATCAATAGCTACAGTGAAGATAAAGGAAGACAGATGAATGTTGTTCTAATCTGCTGACCTGGTCTGTCACCTGAGTACCCTGTTCCCTTTAAGAGACAAGCTTCACCCACTTCCCCCCATCTGCCCTTCTTCTGGAGAGGCAGCTTCTGCCTCTCTCTCTTCTCCCCTTCTTTTCCTCTTCCCTTCCCCCTCCATAACCCACTAAATAAACTCTTTACTCCAGCTCTCTCTGCATGGCCTGTCTGTCTCCCACCAAGGCCTCAGGTGACCTGCCTACACCCCTCAGGGGACAGACCTTGGGTCCCACCTCTTTATAAATGATAAATATGAAATGAAAACATAGGCAAATAGTCCACATCTAGGGCAAGAAAAAAAAATAAGAAACTAGAATAAAAATAAATAGCACCATTATTTTCAGAAACTGTATTGCATACTTAGTAAAGCCAAGAAAATCAATGAGAAAACCATTAGAACAATAAGTATACTCTCTTGGTCCTTGTGGGGAATGATAGGCAAGTAGTCAATGTAATTTGAGGGGCCTAACAAAGAGTTGTTCAAACTGACAGCTAAGCTAAAATCAGAAAGCCCAGGGAGCCAGAACCAAAAGACAGGAGGCTCCATGTTCCAAGTGTGACAAAACAAGGGGCTAAGATGAAGGAAGAGAGGAAAGAGAATGAGGGACCAAGAGACAAGGCTTAGAGGGCAAAGAGCAGGTGACCATCAGGACCTTGCTCCCAGAACTCAGAAGAGGCAACAGCCACCCGGTGCAGCGAGCAGTGAGCAGGCCCCGCCACACAAGGAGGCTGTGGCAGCAGGTCACTGTAACTGCCAGCAGCCAAGTGACAGATGTTCTTTACACAGACACAATTTTGTAGGTCCTTAGGTTGGGGGTGAAGCAGACCTGAGGAGACTAGCATTGAGAAGATGGACTCAAGGTTGCTATGGTGCACTGAGGCAAGCCCAGTGGGTAAGACAGGTGGGCGGGCCAGAGAGCTGGCGGCTATGGGACGGACAGGCTTTCTAAGTGGCAGATATCAGGAAGGAGAAAGCAGCGGAAGCTCTGAGAGTTATCGTTTTTAGGTGGCCCATTCCCTAAGACGAGTAGGTTTGGAATAAGATGATGAAAGTCATGCTGGGGCCAGAACCAAAGTCTCATATACATTAGGTAAGAGTCCCCACACGCCAGCCCATATCCGTTTTGAGCAGGCTGAAAGAGGCCTACAGATGGAGCCATTCACTGAATTCTAGTCAGAAAACAAAAATCTTGAAATCTTACCTGTTTTTGTCAAATGATGTCCTAGCCAAACGTGACTGCAAGATAGCTGTTATCTACGAGGAGAACCATTAACATTACGGGCACGAGTATAAGTGAGCTCAATAGAACTTAATGTCAAGTCAAACAGCAACTGTGCAGGACACTCACCATGGCTGTTTGGTCACCAAGTTTATCAAGACAGGATGCTCTGTGCAGCTACAATGTGATAAACACACAGTTAGTTTCCCTGCAGACAGTAGCAGGTATTTCTTTAGAGCAATGGAAAAACACTGATTGCTCTGTCAGTAACATCAGGGATCAATTCTGATGTCCGTGGCTTCTCCTATTCAAGTTTCCAAATTCAATTAAATCAGCATATTTACAAGTGACAGTTGTCTGGGTAGGATGAAATCCCTGTTCCAGGGAGGGAGAGGTATGAGGGAGGCCAGCCTGGGCTACATGAGCCCCTGCCTCAAAACAAAAGTGACTCCAACCAACATGGAGGCTTCCGGCTCAGTCTGCTCTATGCTCTGTGGGTGTGAGACCACCGAATGGCTGGCTTACCTGAAGCAGCGTCTCCACAACATCCTCCACCTTCCCAGAAACTTCCAGTTCAAAGGCATACTCCATCTTTCCCTGGTGGGGACAGAAGCAGCAGTCATCCTGCTGCAGTAAGAGCATCTGCAGAGCAGCCACCAGCTGTGTGTCTCTGCCTGCGTCCCCAGAACTGAGCGCCTGGGAGCAAGAGCCAGGCTGTGCTGTCACTGGGCCCTCCGTGCACCTGCACTTGGTCTGTTCTTCCCGTTCTCTTTCCCTGAGGGTGGGGTTAGTTTTCTGTGGAGTCTTCTCTTTTGTAACATAGACATCTAATTCTCATCCCTCTTAATGCTGCTCTGCTCCCATAACCCGGCACTCTCGTCTTGTTTTCCTTTGCCATGCAGTGTTTTCAAGTTTCTTTTCATTTCTTCGATCCACTGCTGGCTTGAGAATGTGCTGCCTAACTGCACCATCTTGGCTTTCCAGTTCTGTTTTCTCCTCGCTGTGGTGGGGCAGGGATTTCAGTATTACCTTTGCTACAGCTTGCTTGTGCTGTGTCTCACTGTGGGTGGAATGTTCTGTCTATATCCCTGAGTCCACCTGGCCTGCAATGCTGGCTCAGCTGGTCTTTTCTCTGTGTGCTCTTACCATTGTGGAGGGGGTAGAAATCTCTCACTGTCACACTGATATCTAGTTCTTCCTCAATATTCTCTACATACTTAGGTGCCCTGAGGACAGGGACACAAAATGCCAGGACATTTCATTAAACATTGTTTGTGTATGTCCATGAGGGGGTAATTGAGTGGAATTAACAGCGAATTACTAGACTGACTAAAACAAACTGACCTCTTCAATGTCCAGGTCCACAGAGAACTACAGATAAAAACCTCCGCCTTTGTGACTGTCTTCCCGTTGGAATGCTGGGCTTCCCTTCTCTCAGATGAAGACTCGCCTTACACTGTAGGCTCTTCAGAGGTTGAAGTCTCAGTCTTTATCACCCCCCACATCGATTCCTTATAATAAACTCATCTGTCTCAATCTCCCCATGCACTATGCATAATAGGTGTGTGTGCGCATACACACACACACACACAAATGTAACACCCTGACAATCTATGTCTCCAGAGAACTCACACATATATTGATAGCTACGTGCCTGGCATTTGAAATACAGGTCTGGACTTCAGATGGTCTCAGCAGAGCTCCCGAGGAAGGGTACCCAGGAGTGCTCTAACTTGAGAGAAGGGTTGTCTATTGCCCATGGGGGTTTTTGCCAAGATGGAGAGGCAATACCACAAGAGAAAAGTCATAAGGCCAGATGCATTTAGTGGGGAGGAAGGGACACTCACACACAGCGGCCACACCCTGGGTCACTGCACATGTGAGTTTTCCTGACTCTAAGACTGCCTAAGCAGCCCGTGTTTCATAAGTGGCTGGGTAAGATACTGCGGGCTGGCCAGGTGGTGGTGGCGCACGCTTTTAATCGCAGCACTCGGGAGGCAGAGGCAGGCAGATCTCTGTGAGTTCGAGACCAGCCTGGTCTACAAGAGCTAGTTCCAGGACAGGCTCCAAAGCTACAGAGAAACCCTGTCTCGAAAAACAAAAAGATACTGCGGGCTGCCTGTTCCTGGAGCTAAGCATGCAGTCTGGACTGGCGAGAGAGTGTGGTTTCTCTCATTCACAGAAGTGTCCTTATCAGGAGCTGGCTCCACCTCCTAGTCTTACAGACTCCTTTAGTAGGAGTGTGCTTCCCCACACAGACTGCTGCAGTGAAGGGCAGCAACACAGGCAACTTCAAAGACATGCCTATGCCTCCCTGATAATACTTATAACTTCCACCAAATTAAGACTTCATAAAAGTTTGTTATCAAATATGGGGTAATTTATAAATGAAGTGTCTCTTGAAAGCTCTTAAAAATAAATTTTCAGTACTGTTAGGCAAAAACTTCTCAGTGGTACATAGTAAATATGCTTATCAATTTGTACACTCTGACTGCAGCTCTTTCCTTAAAAAGATGTGTTTGTCATGTTATATGTATAGTTATTTTTTCTGCATACATGTCTATGTAGCATGTGTGTGCACTGCCTGCAGAGGCCAGAAGAGGACACCAGATCCTCTAGAACCAGAGTTACAAATGTTTCTTAGCTGCCATGTATATAACAAACCACAGTGCTCTTAACCCCTGAGCCATTCCTCCATTTCTTTCCCTTCTAATATGATCGCTAAGCTTTTGCTATTAGAACTAAAGGCTGTGGATCCCTTGGGTACTTTTGCAATAACTGCTAATAAACTTTGAAGTACTCAGTGTTACCATATTTGATTAAAGATGTTAGTAGAACCATAAAAGTCTTACTGCTCAAAAATCACTGCATAATGTCCAGTAATATATGAAAAAGTTTACTTACCCGTTCTATCTTATATGGCGCCACAATGTTGTGTTCTTTAATGAAATACACCTGAGAAAGGCAAGTCAACACTGAAGGAACCAAGTTGTCAGTGTGAAGTACCCTAGAGATACTATGAATTCAGTGTTTACACTGTCACACACGCTCCAGCTGGAAGGCTTTATGCACTGCACATACCTGGCTTGTCTTCTGCACAGACCCAGATTGTGAGGGGCTCTGGGCAGCCTGGTGCAGAGCTGCAGGGGTTCAGAATACCCTCAGGGTCGCCTGGCTCCACTCTTTTCCCCCTACCCCAGGTTTCCAGGGCACTCCTTGAAAGAGTAGCCTGGTGCCTCTTGATTTTGAATTGGTTTCATCTGAGATCTTTTCCTAACACTACTAACAGGGGAAGGATTCTGAGCTGTATTTCTAAAGCCAAGTTATTAAGCCTTTACTAAGATGAGCAGTTTTCTAAAGAAAATGTTACTTTTAACTAAAAAAAAAAGTATCCTTTCCTTCCAAGATCCGGATGCCTGCACTAAGCTCATGATGTCATAAGAAATACACCTGTGAGCACACAGGGCTAAGGGATAGTAGCACGGCTCCCCCACAAAGCACCAGATGGGCTGCACCTGTTTGCATGTGGGACATTAACTATGAAGTTGAAGATAGTTCAACTCTTTTTTTTTTTTTTTAAATTGGAATTATAGGAGGTCCTACCAGAAAGTTACTTAATTCAAAATCTCCCAGATCATCAGAGCAATGTCAAGGCATGTTGAGCAGTGGTCTACAAACATAGGGTTCGGTGACTGAGACAGCGGAAGTCTCTCGTCCTCCTCCCACCCCTCAGACGCTCCTGTCCCGTGCCAGTCTCTGCACCAAGTGCTCCAGTGCAGCCACTTTCCCCACAGCTCCTGCACTCACTCATCACAGAGCGTGTCTCTGGACCTTGACAGTGCACAGAACCAGAGCGCTGCAGGGAGCCCAGGCAACCCCGATAAACACATCCTGAGACGGATGAAGAATGTGAAGTCAAAAACCAAAAGAACAGAAATCCCTCTGCTCTTATTTAATTTTTTTTAATGTACAAATTATTCAATGATACACCAGCATTAAAGCTGCATTTTAATTTGCCACGTGATGTTGATACGGACTTGAGTACCACAGTGTGTGCATAAGTAAGGTCAGTGTGTATCTGGGATGAACACTCCTGCCAGGAGAGACTGCCCTTCCGGAGCATTGCTGGGCTGTCACACAGAAGCCTGAGGTGGCTTCGGCGGCCTGGCACTGGATTCCCACCTTTAGCAGGGGAGGGCACAGAAAGAACTGCTACACTCAGTTTCTTTCCAGCTTCCCACTGACCCTGAGGACAAACTGCAATTCTTAGACTTAGTAAACCCGGAGGGTCCAGTGGGAGACTCTCATCCTTTAAAACGTTTATTTCTCAATGACTAACTTCTCAAGGCATTTAAACACTGATTTCCAAGTGTTTCCAGCTGAAATCTATATAAGTGAATAATTCCATCATGCAAAAGAAATCACACATACTCATGCACAGAAGTGTCCCCCAAGTCCGGAGACGTACGTACTAGCATTTTTAGTAAGCATGTTTACCAGATGCGCTCACCTGTCTGAAAATGAGTGAAATACCTGAAGATTTTGCCCTGGAATGAAGAAAAAAAAATTATCAGACATGTAAAATTTTTGTTAAAATAAAATTAAAAGTGAAAATGACATACTTTGCAAGATGTCTGTTGGCTCCATTTTCTCCAAGTTTTCCTATTTTCAAACAATCTCTCAAAGGAATCTGATAAAATTGAGACAGAATATTGTGAAAATTAGCAAACATAAAAGCACATGTACACACACCACTAGGAATGCTTCTGCTCACATTGAAAACACCTTTACCTTAATGATGGGCTGGGATATCGCATCTGGTTCAAAAATCACTGATTTTGAACATATTTTTAAGGAGCCTCTGATTTTCCTAGGAGCCAAAAGAGAAGAGATTATTTGACGAACACCAGGACAATCACAGAAGTTATTTATTTTAAGTAAAATGTGGGTGGCTAGGGTGTTAGCTAGTAAAAGCTTGGCGACTACAGAGGAGCAGCACAATGGAGAAGGCCGCGTGCCTTCAGCTCCACCCTCAGCACCGGCTGAGGCTGCGGCTTTGTTTGTTAACTGCAGCCCCACGACCTCATTAATTATTATTATTATCAGAGTTTACACAACTGCTCTCCAGAGAAAGTGAGGCACAGAAACTCTGACACATGCTAAATATGTGATGTTTTCAGCAAATTTCATTGGCTCTTCATCCTCTGAATCTGCATTACTCAGAGAACAACAATAAACAGGTACAACTAATTAAAGATCTTTTTTTTTTTTTGCTTTTTAAAATCATGGAAAAAATAAGTTTGAATTTCACACACAAAATACCATAAACAATGATTTTGAAGTATTCATGGGAAAACTCTATTTCATGAAAATAAGCAGTTTTAAAGACTATGTAATGTGATATCATATAATCAGATAATGGTCTGACCACTTCCTTAGCTTCCTAGGATAGTCATATGGCTTTACTAAATTTTGGAAAATAATAGGCTCAAATATCTTAGAGGCTGTTGTTAATTTGGCCTAATAGTCATCACCTTTACTTTCTCTTATCAACTGATTTTTATCACTGATTAAACCAATACAACAGCTTACTATGAAGTCAGACACATGGAAGGGAAAAGTGACTGTACTTATGAAAAATTAAGATAATTTCCAAGAAGCACATTTATATACAAGTATAATTTGTAGGATCTCACATTCTTTTTCCCCCATTTTTCACATGTATGTGTATGTGTGCTCACGTCTGCTGACGTGGAATGTCCTTCTGCATATGTGTTGCTTTTATTGGTTGATGAATAAAGCTATTTTGGCCAATGGCTTAGCAGAGTAAAGCCAGGCAGGAAATCCAAACAAAGATATATAGAGAGAGAGTAGGCGGAGTCAAGGAGATGCCATGTAGCTGCCACAGACACCAGAGCCTTACCCAGTAAGTCACAGCCTTGTGGCAATATGCAGA
Organism: Dicrostonyx torquatus; assembly: GCA_028555095.1. NCBI lineage: Eukaryota > Metazoa > Chordata > Mammalia > Rodentia > Cricetidae > Dicrostonyx > Dicrostonyx torquatus. The sequence continues at coordinate 25,860 of JAQHUG010000722.1, read as the reverse complement.
TTAAACAAAATGGGTTAATTTAAGATGTAAGGGCTAGCCAATAAAAAGTCTGAGGTAATAGGCCAAGCAGTGTTGTAATTAATATAATGTCTTTGTGATTATTCAGGTCTGGGTGGCCAGGAAATGAATGAGCAGTCTTTGCTTACAAATTGCATGTGTTCAGCAGACATGTGTGTGGCGAACATCCATACACACCTGTGCACAAGCATGTGTGGGCCATGGGTGATGTGGAATCATCCTCCATGGCTCTTGCACCTTATCCTTTGTGGCAGGATTTCCCACTCACACCCAGAGCTCATGGAAATGGCTAGTTTCCCTAGCCAACTTGCTCTGGGAAAGTCCTGTCCTCTGTCTTCTGAGGCTGGAATTGCAGGCAGGTTGCCTTGCCAGCCTGAGTGCTCCATAGTCCTGGGGTCTGAACTCTACTCCTCATGAGTGCAAAGAGTGCTTTAACCAGCCTTGGTGCGTATCTGGGTGAAGTTTCTCACCTTGTCCACGCAGGGCTCTTGGGCTACCCTGCTCTGAGGTGACTGCCACTGACCCTGTATTTCTAAGGTTCTGTGTTCATAAATTAACCAACTCAGCTTAGCTTTTAATTTTAGAAAGTTCCAAAAACAAAACTAGAATTTGCTATGCATCAAACACTGTGCTGAACGGAAGGGGATGAAGTGCTGTGTAGGGGCCCTGTTCAGTGCTGCACGTAATCACAGATGTGTTAAGTGAACAGGAAGATGCCTGGAGGGTGCATCCTATACTACAGCACTTTCTGTAAGGGACTTGAATCATTCAGGGACTTGGGTATCTCTGAGAATCTAAGGAGGAAAAAAATCTGTGAGTCTATGTCTCATATAACTTCAAAAACAACAACAATTAAAAAAAAAAAACCCACACTGAGAAATACAGTTGAAAAGTCGAGAATGGCCTCCCAGTCCCAGAGGAAACTCCTCTTTGTGGGAGGAAGTGAGTACTGGAGCTTTCTGGTCATCATTACTATTCAATATATGCACCCATTGTACAGTAGGGTCAGAATTAGGTTTGCAACTCTCCTTTCTCAAAGGGTTTTGAAAATGTACATTTTTTCATGCTGCCAAGTGCATTTATTTTTAATATTCAAACTTATCAACAGTTAGATTTTTTTTAATAGAATGGGACTTATAAGTATAAACAAGTAGAATAGAGAGTGCCCATATACCCATCACCTAACTCTAGCACTGGTCATTTTTGCTTCTATTGCTTCTTGTATAAGCCCCTCCTAAACCCAACTGGTCCACATACGGAGCTCTGAAGGACTCTTTTAATAATGGCTCTATCATTATCACGCTTAAAGAACTCCTTAAGTTCTCTAAGTATACTGTGTTTAAAAACTTTCCATTTCATAAATGTATTTTTACCGTTTACTCAAAAATCCAAAGAGTCCACATAACACCTGATTGATATACTCCTCAGACTTGCTAATCTAAAATTATTTTCCCACGTAATGACTTTTCCAATACTTGACTAGAACTCATGTTCTCTTGGACATTCCGGACAAGAGCCTCCCACTGTCAACAGCCTGACCTCCCAGTCCATAAATGTCACTTACTGCATCTGTGTGACAGACACTCCTCTACCACGTCCTCCTTTATACCAACCACATCTTAGATCAGATTCTGTGGCATCCTCTGACCGTACCTCAGGGGAGGCAGGGAGTGCTCACACCAGCGGGAACCGCGGGGGACTGAAGGTGGTATTAGTCTTTACATGCCCATTACAAACCTTCTCAGTAACCTCTCTCCTGAGGGCTTTAGCAGCCCTTGAAGATTACAACACACATATAATTATGGTGAACAGTCTCTATGAAGAGCCAGACAGATGTGTCTTTGCAGATCATGCGATCTCTGTCACAACTGTCACAGGGTGATCAAACAAGGGACACGGGGGAACAGATGGCGGTGGCTGCTCCCAAACAAGTGGTCATAGACCAGTAAAGCAGGTGGCCACTCAGAGGGGCCAAAGGCTGTGCAGTTGCTGACCCCTGTATACAGAGCCATTGCGCCACCATGGTTTAAATTCTGTCTTTCCATTATACATACAAGCTAGAATTTTTCAACTAAGAATCACTCCACATTAATCAGCTCGTTAGTGACGCTGAAGAACAATCTGTACAAGGAAAACAAAAACTCAAAGACAAATTGTGCTTTGATTCGTAGCTTTCAAAAAAAAAAAAAAATCGACCCAAGTAACTGGATCTGTTTTCAAAGGAGTAGCTGGTTACGGAGGAAGCAGATTTTGCCCCGGTTCACAGTGCATTATTTATTACTTCATCTCTCCTGCTCCATGGCTTCCGATGATTACTTCACTGTGTGACTTGAGGGACACAGGGACAAAGCAATGACCAGAGGGAGTCCTGCCTGGCAGCCTCCAAGGAGCCTGACCCCACAAGGTATGCCACCATCTCGTTACCTAACTAAAGAGAGGGAAGAGGGACGCCTACACAGTCCTGTGTGACCTCAGAGTCCACTCGTGCCCAGCGCTGTGTGAGCTCACTCACCTTTCCTCGTGGCTGTCCTGGCTCTGGACGTGGAAAGCCGTGTGCTGCTCAAAGTAGTACTCCTCCAAATTGAGCAGCAGTAAGGAGAACCTGAACGGGGAAGAGAAGGCAGCTTCGTGTTGCATCTGGTCTACAGAGGTGGTCAGCATGCCTGCTCCACATTCCATGGCCCTCTGGGAAGCCCGCACTTCTCTCTCCCGTGCCCCAAATGGAATCCTTCCCAGCACAGACGCACTGTCTGTACACCCACGACAGTATCAAACTTGGGAAATAAGTGTTTATGACAGCCTTGCTCTCCTCCCCACGGAATGTTCATGTCAGTGTCCCCTGATGGTGCATGCAGGCTTCTCTGCCCCTACCCTGCCATAACCCTGAGACCCACACTGACTTCCTGTGACTCCCACAAGGCAATGCGCTCTAGGAGACAGGTGCACAGACGGCTACAATCAACCTAATGTTTAAAACCATGCATGTTTAATAAGTAAAACAAATATGTTGAGTTGGACAGTTTCTTCAGTTTGAGGTGCTTCTTCTTTAAAAGTACAACGGCAGAAACACGGTGGTGTGGTGACGCGGGTGAAGGTGATGGCTGCTCAAGCTTGGTGGCCTGAGTATCCCTGGGACCCTGGTGGAAGGAAAGAACTGACTCCCCCACAGGCCCCGACGTGTGCACCATGGAAAGTGCGTGCGCACAACTAAAAAAATAAAATAATAACTATAGTTGAACTGCCATAGAAATAAGTAAATATAAGCAAAAGAGTGGGAAGAAGCAGTGTCTGGCTGCAGAGGAGGGCAGGGGCAGTCATGGAAAACGCTTCCAGATGGTGTCAGACCAGACAGATCTGGATGCTCTGCTGTCCTTGAGGAAGATACCTAGGTTAAACGTGGATAACACAGAATACTGCCTATTTTACTTCCTCCTGGAACAAACGTAAGATGTGGATAAAATATTTTTAAATGACAAAACCCAAAGACAACAGCAAACTAGAGAGAGATCAAAGGAAGGAAGAGATGTGAGCCAGTCTGTGGTAGGCAGCAGGCTGACGGGAAGTAGCTGCACACAGAGCTCAGAGTGCGGATGCTCCCCGAGACGGCACCACTCATCCCAACACCAATGCAAGCACAGGAGTCACTCCCAGATGAGTAGCCTCTAATGTGAAAGAGCAAGACCCAAGCAAGCACAGGAAAACAAACTGAAAGAGCAGAGACAGCGCACGGTCAGAAGAAAAGGCAAAAGACTAATTACCCGTATAAAGACAGAACATGACAGAGCAATACCCAAACAAGCAAGAATACACAAGAAGCCAACACAAGGAGCAGAAGGTCAAAACACTCTAACAAAACACTCTCATTGAGAGACATGAGAGAGTGTCATTCAAAAACAAGCTGGCCCAAAAGACCGACTCATAAGATTAAAATTAATGATTACAGAAACTAGTTTTACCATCTAAGTTTTATTGACCTGTCCTCCATTTGAAAAATTTCTGAACAAGAATTAGTCATAAATCAGGTTTAGTGTCCAGTATATTAAAAAAATATTAGTCATGAGCCGAAGTTCCAGCTCACAGGAAAGGGCATTCCTTTGATGTGTCAGATGATGCCCAGGAAGGCGCCAATCAGGAACTTACACACTAGTTACCCCCCTAAATTTTGGCTGCAACCAAATGAGCTGGGGTGCAGTCCTTCCTCTGTCCCCTGCTGTCCTCTCTGCTCCCACAGGAAGGGGAAACAGAGAAGTGTTCTTCAGCGAGACACATGCAGGATTTTAGAGCTAGGAAACACGACCACCTTCCAGAACAGCTACTCTTCTACACGGTGAGTGAGGCAGGTACTGACCCTTTTTCAGCACTAATCTCATAAATTAATAGTGGTTTCCTTCGTTTTGCAATACTTGTATTTTAAGAGAAGCGTAAACAACAGAGAAGGAACCTAAGCAAACCACACTTCCTAACATTAACAGTTTAAGGAGTTGTTTGTTTGCTTGTTTTTTTTGGGGGGGGGTATTATTTTTTTATTTTGTTTTGTTTTCTATTTTGAGACAGGGCTTCTCTGTAGCTTTGGAGCCTGTCCTGGAACTCCCTTTGTAGACCAGGCTGGCTTCAAAATCACAGAGATCCTCCTGCCTCCCGAGCGCTGGAATTAAAGGCGTGCATCACGCACCACTGCCTGGGCAGGAGCTGTTTGTTACACTGAAGTGTTTGCTGGTATTTGATTTAAATATTTTCTGTGTGAAAATTATTTCAATTAACTTTCAACAATAATTTCCAAACAATATTCTATGGGGTTAAAAAAAAAAAACTAATGGTTTAAAAACTTTAAAAGTCAGGGCTGGGCCGGGCGGTGGTGGCGCACGCCTTTAATCCCAGCACTCGGGAGGCAGAGACAGGCGGATGGATCTCTGTGAGTTCGAGACCAGCCTGGTCTACAAGAGCTAGTTCCAGAATTGGCTCCAAAGCCACAGAGAAACCATGTCTTGAAAAACCAAAAAAAAAAAAAAAAAAAAAAAAGTCAGGGCTGGAGAGGTGGCTCAGAGGTTAAGAGCATGAGCTGCTCTTCCAGAGGATCCAGGCTCAATCCCCAGCACCCACATGGCAGCTCACAACTGTTTGTAACTCCAGTTCCAGGGGATTTGACAGCTTCACACAGACATACATACAGGCAAAACACCAATGCACATGAAAATAATTTTAAAAACTTTAAAGTCACTCTTTTGTGGTTCCTTTTGCGCTCTCACGCATTAATATCACAGCTAACATTAATCACTTCTTTAGGAGACTTGTGCGCATGGTTCCATAGTCTTGGTGTAACCCACCTTATAGAGTAGGCATTCCTAGATACATCTCTTCATTAGCAAATCATTTCTACTACACATATGCTATTCTAACCTTAAGTCACCTGAAGTTCAAACTATATTGATATGCTTAACGCTTGGCCCACTGTTCCACTCCAGACAGCAAGAGGGATAATTTCTGATAAGAAATTTCTGAACAAGAATTAGTCATAAATTAGGTGTAGTCCACAGCCACTCCACAATTATTCCTGAGTGGGTCCACAGTGTGTACTGCTTAGGCCTGGATCCAGGTTACACACGTAAACCTGTTGACACCTGGGTGGCACTGTACACCCCACTGTGCAGGATGTGTCACTCAACCCGCGAACACCCAGAGTACCCTCAGAGTAAGCCAGGCTGACTGCTGAACAAACTAGTCCTTGGAATCTGAAATAAGGAAGAGATTAAGAAAACAGGCACACAAATAAGCAAGATTATAGTCTGGTGACGCCACAGCTGCAAACACCATCTCCCCACCCCCAAGCCCCACTTAAGCAGAGTCTGAAGAGAGTTACAGGGACAGAAAGAGCATAACCTGCCCGTGTCCATCATAATAGCCACACTCCTCAAAGGCAGACTCCTAAGGGACAGAATTAACAAACTCATGTAAACCGTTGCATGACAGGAGAGCATTCCAGTGGCCCAGGGAAAACTGCCTTCCTTTTCTGCTTAAGTCCCTAGGACACACAGTAGACAGCTAGCTGTGTGGAAGAGTGAACGACAGGAGGTGCTAGATTGGAGGGTCACCCAACAACAGTCTGCTGAGTCCTCTTGGTTTCCGAGTATATTCAGAAGAGAGGAAGAGAAATTGGCCTCTAGTTTCTGTGGTTGGTTAAGGCAGAGGTTCTCTGGATTCCATGGGAGAGTTGGGGGAGGAGTTCATGGCTCACTTCAGGGGAGAAGCGGGCAGGAGCAGGAGGTCAGCTCTTTAGTTCAAAGCACTCTGCAGGCCAGAACCATACTCTGGAGGATTCTTTCGGACTCTCAACAGTCACTTATGTTAGAGGCCACCTAACTACATGAACACCAATCCCTCCACGTTAATTCTGTTCACACATAAAAAAAGTTAAAAATAAACAACAAAACAAACACTTCATCCTCTGGCCAAGTGAAGGGGACTAAACTCTGCTTCATTTTCTACTTTCCGATCAGAACTCTGCCCGCAGAGAATCGAGGAGCAGGGCAGGACTTCACCATAATTCACGCCCGAGATGGCGGCAACTTCCTCCTTCTGTGGTCCCGCCAGCACTCACACCAGCTGGTACGCGCATGCTCTTTCAGCAACTCTAACCTCCCAGGTCACTAAACAACCGCAACCTTGCTCACATGCTTGCCTGGCATTTTATGCCAGCAGACACCTGTGTCCCCTGCATCTTCACACATCTGGTGAAAATCTCTTTTTAGACGAAGGCTGTTGTCATGAGGGGAATACACAAAAAGCATCACTTTCTCAGGTCCACGTGGCCCTGCTCAGTAGCTACATATGTCCTCATTTCAAACACAACTTCAGAAATTTTGTTTCTGTTCTCTTAACCTACAGCGTTTTTTAAAGCTTCCGTTCAAGGGAGGCTCCAATTTTCTGAAGGCAGTTATAGCTTCTGGACTCAGATCTGGAGAACAATGTGGAGAAACACTACTAAACAGCCGTCTGTGTCTGCGTGTTCTGCCTTCTGGACTCAGATCTGGAGAACAATGTGGAGAAACACTACTAAACAGCCGTCTGTGTCTGCGTGTTCTGCCTTCTGCAACTGCGCAGGAAAGGCAATTTGGACAAGAAATCTAAATTATATTTTTGATGGTAGTATATACTTCCTGTGTGAAAATGTTTTCCAGAACAGTCCAGTAATAATGACTATATTTTTTACTTGAAAACTTTGAAACTGCTTTCTTTAAAAATCTAGGCTTTAGGTAAGGCTGCAGCCTCAATCCCTTCGGCTCTTTCTTTGCTGGACTTGGTTCAAAGTATATTGATATTAACGTCTCTTCAATGTTTGGAATCAAGTATACGTCCCAAGCTCTCGCATTAGGATAAACGAAAACTTTAAGAAAGGAAGTGGGGATCTGTAATTAGCTCAACTACACTTCTCTGTTGGCATTTGTCACTGTTGCTGCTTCCTGTTTTCTACACCAGGTACAAGTCTGTCACTTTTCCCCCTGTCCCCTGAGGGGGACCTGCAACGAAGGACCTCGCAAGTAGGTTTTCTCTGTTCCTCTTTCCAAAAGGTCCTCACTGTGTGGGCCCCACCTACTCTGGTCCTGAATTCCACAAACTGATGGGAATTTTGCATCTTCTTGGCATTCACAACTCTCAAGCAGACTGACACTTCTGCAACAATCTGCTGATCTCAAGTCCTGCATAAACACATTAACTCTTGGAGTAGTTTGCTTCCTTTGCTGGGGTAAACACCACGACCAATACCAGCTTAGGACACAGCATGAGGAACCATATTAAAAGGCCACACAGTAAGGAAGGTTGAGGTCCCCTGCTGTAGAGACACCAAGGTAGAAACTCAAGGCAGTAACCTGGAGGCAGGACCTGAAGAGCCCTCTGATAGGAACACTGCTTACTGGCCTGCTTCCAGGTTCATGTAAAACTACCCAGAACCACCTGCTCAGGAGAGCACCTCCCATAGGACCTCCTCCATCAATTAGCAATCAAGAAAATGCCCCCACAGACAGCTCACAGGCCCATCTGAGGGAGGCAATTCCTCACCTGAGGTCCCCTCCTCCCAGGTGTCTAGTTAGTGTCAAGTTAGCCAAATTTGTAGACAAATTTGCATAGAAATATCTGGGTGATTAAAGAGTCTGTCTTGTTCCTGTACCCATTGGCTCATGTACATTACTGGTCCCTAACCTCTGCAGAAGGTATAGTTCCCTAGCAAAACCAATTTCACTATTTCAGCCGACTTTTGTAGCCCGTCCCAGCCACAGCATGTCTAAGGCTTCAACACTTAGCCCAGCCCTAAGAAGATACTCTCTTCTCAGTGGGTGAGATCATGACTTCCGGACCCAGCTCAGTCACCAAAACCCTTTCTACCCATAAAGCCTGGGGCTTCTAATTCCGCTCTACAGTGATGAAGGTAGAAACATTAAAGTCCTTCAGCTCCCTCACTCATCAAGAGGCACAGCCCAATGGGCGGGTGAGCAAGCTCAGTGATGAGGTGCTTACCCAGCACATTCAGGCCCTTGATGAAATCTGCAGTCCACACACACACAGCCACAGCCCACGGAGCCATGGGGACCTGGGAGAGGCAAAGGAGTCGTTGGAAAGAAGCGGTCGGGAAACAGACAGAAGCAAGCAGGCGAGCATCACTGACATTCTCTTGAGTTCTCTGCCTTGCATGTGCACACAATCATCTAGGAGGCGTGCAAAAACGAGCTTCTGACATGGACCCGGGACGAGCTCCAGGCATGCTCACGCTGCTGGCCTGTGGGGTGCAGTCAGACTAAGATTTCAGGATCATATAAACTAGGCTTCCTTCTATCACGCCAGAATCATCTTGTCAAATCATTTACTTAATTACTTAAGTTCAACTACAAGATGTAGTGGAAATATTGAATAGACGACCTTGGAAAACAGACCAAAAAACTCTGAGTGTAAAGAAATCGGCAAGGCTACCTAAGTGGCAGTCAGCACCACAGAGAGGAGGCCTCCTCAGCTTCCAGAGACGACACTCTACTTATCAACAACAATTCAGTAGCAGCAATACTGGCTGGTTGTAGGTACCCTGTAAAGTTGTCCGGAATCTGACTACAGAAATTTGTTTAAGGTCATCAATCCTGGTTGTTCACAGCTCCCAAACAACGCCAGGGAACATGGTCATGTTTCCTAACTCTGGACAGGGATACCACAAATCCTGCCAGATCAAACAGACTACGGTAGTTCCTAGTCAAGCCAGTGGGGGAAAGGACAACCCTAAGCCACAAATGCTGGGCTGCCCAGGAGTAACAAGCAGGACCTACTGTGTCTTGCCAACTGGTCATTCTGCAGGGGTCAAGTTTCTCCCTATCTCAGGTGGCAAAATTGGGTAGCTGAGGGCTGTCCAGAGGAACTGGGCACACTGCAACCAACCATTTCTCTACTAGTGGTATCCTGACTTACAGCAAGTCCCGGCCTATCCTCTGGTATCTTCCCTTGTTTAGAGTCTTCAGAATGCTAAGAGAATGATACACCCATCAAGACTTTCTCAAAGCAAGGTCAAACTAAGGGAATGTTTAGACATAAACAAAGGCAGTTTAATATCATCAGACTGCCACTCACAGGAACTCTTACAGAACGTTATTGAGAAAGAAAATTTCCATAGGGAAGATGAGACACGAAAGAAGGAAAACTCAAAGACTTTAGCAAACATGCACATAAAACCACACAATTACTAACCAGGCAATCATAATGCCGAATGTGTATATTTAACCGGACAATTATTAACCAGGCAATCATAATGCCGAATGTGTATATTTAACCCGACAAGAGCGGACTATAATTAAGTATGGGACAGCAGGAATAATTAATTATTCCAGGGCCTGCACATTGATAGAGAGGAAGGTAAAGTGAATGATGAGCTTCAGATGGTAAATTAAATGTTAGAATTTCAAGCATAAGGACGAAAGCAAAGATAAAATTAGAATACAGAACCACATACTCTGCACCAACACTGGGCATAAGGACTTCACTTAATCCAAAGGAAAAGGGGGAGGGGGAGGACAGGAAGTCACAGGATGCAGTAAGATGGCAGAAATAAATTCTGTAATAATAATAAACAATCTGTTTCTTAAGACTAAAATGAACTACTAAAAAATTCAACAAGAAGGGACCAGCAAACAAGAAGGGCAGTTCAGTGATTGCTGCCAAGCCTGACCCGGAGTTTGATCTCTTAGACCCACATGGTGGAAGCAGAGAGCTGACTCCTGCAACCTCCACAGACAGGCCCACACATACACACACACACAAAATAGATGCATAAAAGGTAACGTTTTTAAGACTAAAAGTTAGGTAATAGAGCTGGGCGGTGGTGGCGCACGCCTTTAATCCCAGCACTCGGGAGGCAGAGGCAGGCGGATCTCTGTGAGTTCGAGGCCAGCCTGGTCAGTAGCAGCAATACTGGCTGGTTGTAGGTACCCTGTGAAGTTGCCCGGAATCTGACTACAGAAATTTGTTTAAGGTCGTCAATCCTGGTTGTTCACAGCTCCCAAACAACGCCAGGGAACATGTTCATGTTTCCTAACTCTGGACAGGGATACCACAAATCCTGCCAGATCAATCAGACTTCGGTAGCTCCTAGTCAAGCCAGTGGGGGAAAGGACAACCCTAAGCCACAACCCTAGGCCCTGATTTGGATCACCAGTGCATCAACAATAACAAGAAGGAAAATGGCACTGCACCGTGGTTAACACAATGTCAGGTATGACACACGCTTGTACCATAGCACCACAGCACTTGGGAGGCACGGGCAAAGGGTCGGGAGTCCTGGACCAGCCTCTTGCCAGGGTAGAGGCATGGGGATTTAGAAATATAATAAAGAATATGAAGGCGCAAATGAAAATAATAAAACGAAGAAACATACAGGATAGTAAGTACTGAAAACTCGCCCAAATTTCCAATTGCTTTAAATACCCCTGACCCTAAAAGGTAGGAGTAAGGCAAAAACTGCATTAACATGATACAAGGAAATGAAGAGGTCTCTGGCTACAGCCACAGTTAAACATTCTGTTGCTAGAACAAAACAAGTCACACCCACACCCTAGACCAAAACATTCTATAGGCAAACCACTCCCTGGGTGGAATCCAGTGTTATCTCCATAGAGGAACTGGACCCTTGGTGGAAACACAGCTACTTCTCTATTAGGGTCTGAATATTAGCCACACCTATTGACAATAGCCTTGAGACAATTCGCTGCTCTAAATCTAGGTGGGACCTTTGTTTGAGGTGGAAACACAATAACCTTGAAAGAAAAAAAGAGATAAAGGTCCAATTCTCTGACCTCTGGTCAAGATGGAAATAGGTTCACACTGTCAGGCGTCCACAGTCAAGAATTCAAGTCTAGCCTGGACTACATAGTACTTTACACTCTCATAAAATAAAAAAGGAAGAATGAGGTGGTGAAGTAAGCAGGGAGGGAAAGAAACTACAATTAAGTACTGAATCCTTAAGGACCTATTCCTATTGATATCGTACTTAAAATGATATAATTGATGTAAATCATACAGAAAAAAAACCTCAAATTCCATCTATGGATAGATTCTTGTTTTGGAATAAGTTAATTTGAAACAATAATGGAATAAGGAGATGGGCTACTAAGCATTTTTGAAGAAGCCAATATAAATTCTAAGTTCAACAAAATATCTGCAACACTTGTTTTCTCTCTTGCTGATTTATATGTGAAAAACTGAGTCAATCTTTTAAAGGTACAATTTCTTGTGCTCCATTGATCGAGTGCTGATTCTGCAATTTAACTCCTTTTTCTATCCTGGCATAACCTACAAAAGGGAAATAAAAGACTGGCACGCTCCACACTAGAAATGGAAGGTTACACAATAACACATCACTTAGTATTTTGAAAAACTATTTTTAATAAATGCTAACTCTATTGATAAACAAATATGTTTTTCT
>JAQHUG010000721.1:236260-264620 GCA_028555095.1 Dicrostonyx torquatus | reverse complement strand
TTTTATATCACATACTTTATTACAAGAATTGAACTAGAGGATCCAGGCTTTAAATCATCAGTTAGCTGAAAACTTGGGTTCTGTTGTCACAAAGTCTTTGTTTTGGCCTGAAAACAAAACCAAGTATAAGATGAAAATGAGAGCAAAATTAAGGAAGTTTGTGATCAACATGTGGGTTAAAGGATGGATCTACCACACACAGGTTCAGCCTGTTTAAAATGGGATCTGTGGATCTCCATTTCTTTTCCTTGCTTTCTCTACTGCATCAACATTATTTTTTTCTAGTGTATACATTCATCTTAAATGTAAAAAAAAATGGTAATTGAATCATACCATCTTTGTGGAGGCATGTTTTACTACCTGAATTTAAGGAATAAAAGATAAGAGGGTATAGAAGCATTCCAACATATGCAAATACTTTAGCTTTAATTGTGTTTCAAAGCAGAAATGGAATGAATATTATTTTATAACTTATATAAACTTACAAGCAAGTAGATATGTTCTAGAAGGGACACAAAGCTCTCTCTTGGGAAAGCACCCTGGATGGGATGAAAGAGCTGCACAGGTGCTCTGTACCACAACCACCAGCCACCAGCAAGCTTAAGAAGGAACTGAAATTAAAAGGAAACATATTGGTTTTTTGTTTTGCTTTGTTTTTGGTTTTTCGAGACAGGGTTTCTCTGTGGCTTTGGAGCCTGCACTGGAACTAGCTCTTGTAGCCCAGGCTGGTCTCGAACTCACAAAGATCTGCCTGCCTCTGCCTCCCGAGTACTGGGATTAAAGGAAAAGGAAACTTATTGTAACAGTGTCCCTGAACCTCACTGTGAGTATCTCTATGAAAGGAATTTTGAAACTAAACCAGAAATGCATAAAACATTCCACCAAACACCAATCTTTCTATTTTCTAAAACAAAGAACATAAGAGTGTTATTTTGGGTTATCTGTTACAAATTGACTACAGAGATGAACATATCCCTCCAACAGAGATGCTCACATGACAAAATGCAAAATATTTAGTTGCTGAAAATAATAATAATTTTCTATGTCTGCAGCTCTTTCTTTTCTAGTACAATTAGTAAATATGTACAGATGAATTTGATCAGGTGGGCTATTGGTTTTTGTGTTATCCTCTTTTGTTTTGATTGAACGCTATTGAACATTTACTTTGGTACATATTTTTAGTTTTAAAAATTCCCTGAAAAATCCATTTCCAAATGGATTTTCCTAGTATTAAATTTTGTCATAAATTTACAGGACACATCATGTCTGACATTAAAGTATTTCAACTTCTCCAAGACCTTAGCTTTAATTGTATTTCCACAAAATAGAAATAACATCTATGACTTTATAGTTGTTTTATATAGCAACAAACTAAACCTCTTCTAGAAATGTTGCAGAACGATCTATTAGTAAAGTATTTTGGTTGCTAATTTTGAGTGTGTGTGTGTGTGTGTGTGTGTGTGTGTGTGTGTGTGTGTGTGTGATGAGCATGCATGTGTGTTAAAGCTATGGATCTTCTTCAAATGATTTCTCTTGCTAAATTTTATTAACCAACTCATTTATTATCTTTGTTTTTGATGGATAATATCTAGGATCTTCTAAACATGTTAAAGGTTTGAAATTCTCAGTTAAAATATCATCTTATTTTCAGAGAGCTGGGAGCACTAGCATTAATCATTATTCACTGGGGGAAGGTGCATCTACCTAGGACCTACATGCAGCAGATGGAAACAGGTCAGTAACCCCAACATCTTTCTAGGACATGTCATGTCCCTGCAAATGCCTGATGTCCTCTTGAAATCTCTACTCAGAGATGCCTATCTGTTTCATAAGGCTTAGACACCCACAGACACTGAGCTCACCCATAGAGCCCGATTCGCTGCTCAGGCTTCTGCTGAAGAGGAAAGAGCCTCAGAAAAGTTTGAGATCTGCAGGGAAACTTTCTTGGTTTCTTCTGTTTTGGCAAATTTCCATAAATGTAAAAGCTTTCATACTTACCTACTTATTAGCTTAGAGTTCTGAAGATTAGAATTCCAACAGGTCTTATTATACTAAGTTTTACTTTTGAAAATGTGATCTCAACTGGTTTCTAGCAACATTTGTCTACCTACTATACTTATAAAAATATTTGTGATTAAAATAAGGTTTCAGGCATGACCTGGCATACCTTTAATAAAACTGGTCAGCAATTTCAATGCCATATTCATCATTAATGCTCCCTTGACATGTAACCCAATATATTCACTGGCTCCAGGATTAGAACATTGCATCTTTGAGATGAACTATCCAGTCTACTGTGCCAATTGGCAGGCTTCTTGTCTGGTGTGCTATCTGATTTCAACATTACTAGATTTCTCCAGGGCAAACGTGTTGAACATTCTTATAGAGACCGTCACTAGGCTATCAGTCAGTCTATCCAAGCAGTTCTTTTAGTTACTGATACTTCAGATGTTGCCTCAGATGAGGTGAGGATTAGACAGAACTGGGCCTGGGTATATCATGCTGTCTTTGAGTTTAATATTGGACAAACGTTTCTGCTTTGTATCTGTAGGAAAATGGGCTGGAGAGAAAATTCAGCCAACAGAGGAACTGCCTAGCTTGCACAAAGCCCTGGGTTCAAGGCTCCATACTGTGTAATTTAGCATTGGGGGTGTCATCTAAGACCATATATTGAGTTTGAGACTAGCTTGAAATACAAAAAACCTCCCCCTCAAAAAATACAGTATGGAAAATCTATGTATGAAGATGTTATCATGACAAACTGTTCATTTTGCCAACAGATAAGTTTTTTCAGAAGAGGAATTTTGTGAAAAAGATTAAATATAATGTATATTTAACTAGCAAATGTCTACTTACTAGTTGGAGTACCTAGTCAATGAGTAGTTCTATTCCAAGCCCTGGGGACTATGATTTTTAAAGCTAGCTAAGTTTTTCCCTTTATATATGGTTTTGAACCTAGAAGAAGGATGGGTATACGTCTGACAAATTGTTCTCTAAGACCTAATTGGCATTTAAAGAAACAACCAATGAGAACCGCATGAATCAAGATCATCAGGCTGGAAGATCAGCAAATGATCAAAGCAACCCTAACTCAGTTATTAACAGATGGTAAAAGTTAAAAGCCTCCAACAAGGCAGTGGGAAGAGAATATTAGCTGTGTGGCAACAAGAAGGAATGGGCCTAGGATATGTGTCAGCAGCTGCCTGGTTGCTGAGGTCCTCCGTGAGAAAGCCACACCTGAGTGAAAATGACAGCACTCAGACATCTTTATTCAACAGAAATATGTGCATGCACTAACTGAGCAAACTGTCAAGATGGAAGCTTAAAGGATGGACTATCTAGATGAAAATGTGATGACTGTTTAGAAAGATTATTATAGAAAATATACTTTATACGTAAACAAATTTCTAAAATGTATTACTTTTTACCAAATTTATCTTATATTTTTCTCTTTTTTAAATGTTCTTTTCTGGAGATAATATGGCTAATGTACACATGAACTCATGGAGCTATGGTTACATGTACCAGGCCTGTACAAAATCGAAGAATTTAAAATTCCACCGTGGAATGAGGACGGGACCTGAAATCGTACTGTTAGCTGAGGGGCTGTATTGTTAGGGGGTGCTGAGGAAGAGTCAGCATCCTTAGTGGAAGAGTGCCCAAATCCAGAGGTCGGGCCACACCTGAGTAAGTGTAGGCAGCATTAACTGGACTCTTAGTTCTCTCTACCTTTTGTGGGCTCCAGGTCTTGAGCTCAGGCAGTTAAGGAATGAAAACAATCAGTTATGAACACAACAGAAAGATTTTGGGGAAAGAGGGTTGGAGTCAGAGGTGATCTGGAGATGGGAAAGAGTAAGGGGTGACAGTAGCCAGTATGCAGAGTGCAAATGTGTAAACTTACCTAAGAACAAGCATAATTAATATAAGAAATTGAAGCAAGAACAGGAAACAAAAATTTATGGTGGTCACACATAGCAATAATATCTAACTTGATTTGAATATTATATCTTTTTGCAATGTGAATATGAATAATAATTAATTAGAACAGACTCTCTCTCTCTCTCTCTCTCTCTCTCACACACACACACACACACACACACACACACATACACACACAACAAAGAGACCTGACTGGTAGTATCAGTGAGTGAGTGATTTATTTCCCCTGCATTTTAAACATGTTTTTCTTGAGTAGAGAATTTTAAATAGCCTATTATTTGATTCAATGGTTTTAAACTGTGATTGCAATGCCTTCCTCATTTTTCAAATAATTTAAATGTCAATCACATTTTTATTTCTTTAAAATAACAATCATTACATTTTAGATGTTTTTGAGTTTCTTCTTCAATCGCTTTTTTACCATCTTCCTATATCACGCAGTTTTCTTTTCATCTTCTGTGTCTTTTCATCGTGAGACTGTTAGTAGTCCATAAATCTATTAACTTACTTTTTATTTCTCCAAGTTCACACATGTGTCTTTTTAACTTTTTAAAATATTGTTATTTATTGCTTGAGAACTCCATACAATATGTTTTGATTATATATTCTTCCACGTTCCCCAACACCTCCCTTTTCCACCTCCCTACCTACCTGGCTTCATATTCTTTTTCTCTATTAAAAAATAAAAAAAGCCTATACATAATAGAAACATCAAAAAACACGGTCCTATTTGTGTTGGGAAACTACTCCTGAGCATGAAGCCTGCCCTAGAGTGTGGTTTGATGTTCCTAGTGTCGATCCACTGGAGAATATCAACTCCAAGTAGCTTCTTGGCTTGACATTTATGTTTACTTTTCCTCCTCTGTGCTGGTTTTGTCAGGTTTGAACTGCACGGGTCTAGTGCATGTTAGAAGTCTCTGTCAGTTGATGTGTGCATCTCTCCTGTTGTGTCTAGAAGACAATGTTTCCATGAAGATATTCTCCATCTCTGGCTCTTACAACCTTTCTGCTTTTCCTCCTTCTGCATAGATCCTGAAGCCTTGAAGAGAAGAATGTGATGTAGATATTTTATTTAGGGCTGAGCACTTCACGTTATCCAGCCATGGGTCTGTGTTAACTACCATTTACTGCAAAAGAAGTTTCTCTAATGATAGCTGAATGATGTATTTCTCTATGGGTATAATAACAATATGGCATTTGCAATCAGATTATTTCTATGTTCCTTTATCAGATTAATAGTATTATGTTCCCTTAGGGCCCAAAAGCTATCTAGTCCTAGGTATATTCTACTTCCTTCTTTATAGCTCAGTGTTTTGTTCTGCTTATTTTATTGAAAATAATCTTCCAGTTCTATGGAATTATCTTCAGTTGTGCTCAAAGTTCTTGAACATAATCTGTGTTGGTACTAATATCAGTCATGGGTGTTTTGAAAATTTTATAATTATCTCTTGGTGTGTGTGTGTGTGTGTGTATATATATATACATATATATAATATGTATTATATTTATATATTGATTCACCATTAAATTTTTCCTTCTATGATTTATGTTAGGTCTCAAAGAAACCCAGGACAAATCTTACTCACTACCTTTGACTCCTCCCAGCACTTCTCACCAGTCCATGTACCCTAAACTCTCCAGCTCAGGGCTGGGCTTCCCTTACCATAGCCTCTGACCTCTACATAACCTCAGAAGTTTTGGCCACATGCCTTCTTGGTCTCTGGGTTCCCAGATGCTCTCTGCTTCCTTTCTCTTTGATTCCTTTATCCCTCCCAAATGGGCTAAGAGAGATGAGGACTATGTTTGTTTCTCACTTCTCATAATTGTCATTTTAATTTAATTGACAGTGGTGTGTCTTAACCCTAATTATTCCTACACTGAGCCTTTCATTATCTCATCTTACTTGCTTTTCTGAAAAGCATTTTTTATGTATTTCACAGCAGTGCTTAAAATTAAATACTTGCCATAATTCCCACTGGTAAAGAAACTCCTGATACATCACTATCTTTACTGAGCAAATTAATTAACCACTACTTCTTCCCAAAGTTTTTTTCTGCTTCCCTTTTCACTGCCTTGTCCTTCATACATTGGTAGCCATGGGATCACAGTTCTGATAATTGAGGATTTGGCTTGGGAAAATATGAAAAGCATCTCATTCCTTTTAAGCAGAAGGGCAAATTTGTGACAATCCAAATTTAATTAAAATATTATATATAAACACAGCACTTTATTGTTCTGCTTTTTCTGAACTACAGCTGGATGGTGTTGTTTAGAACAGACTATGTACCTATCAAACTGATAATAAAAAACACACTGAAATTCTGATTCTGATATGTGGAGGCTTACATTTGCCAGGTATTCTTGGAAGATATTCATAACAAATAGAAAATATAGGAGTTGAATAAAATATAGTATTAACCTAAAGAGAAAATTTTCCATATGCTTATGCAAAAAATGTAAATGACTCACATTAAATAATTCTATGTCCACAGCCATATGAACAGACTAGAAAGAAGGACACCCACTTAAACTGAGACTCTCGCTCCTTCCTTCTTGGACTCATGCTGCATTCTCAGGAACAATGGTGTTATAATGTGTCTATGACCCTGACCCAAATGCACTAGCAGGCTTTGTCAGACTTGTCATAGTCTGACCACTTCCTTTTATAAATGCCTATCTTCTCCTGTGGATTGACTGTGAAGAATTATGTCATATCACATATGTGAGACTTTGAGTTCACCAGGGGTTTACAGACAATGTAGGTAAACACGCCATTCCAGGCTGAATTTATATTTCAGAGCTTACATGTCAGTATCAATTCCATGCGAACTCTTGTGAGTTGCTTTAGCTGACCATCATTTCCACATCTCTACCCATGACAGTAAATTAGAACTCCACACTTTTGCCATGGATATTTCAGAATACCCAAGCATGCACAGAGCTTCAATGGCCCTGAAATATCAAGAAACAGTACTTTGGGCACATAGAAAATTCTAAAAGTATTAGAAGGGATTCCTTTGAGGTAGGACATAAAACAGTCCATTGAGAGACAAAACAAAATCAAATAGAAATTTTACTAGAAAAAAAAAAAAAACTATGGCAGTGTTTAAGGAGAGCAGTGACAATGATTAGAACCTAATTTTCACATGGGTCATTTGTGCCGTGGGTTTGAAAGTGGGAAGCAACCATTATGATAAGATCTATCATAAAGATTGTATGTGTCCCATATGTAACACACAATTTCAGTACTGAAGACAGAAGCTGGCACGGAACTTTTCTACTTCAAAAGGCAGAAGTGAACAAGACCCAAATTAGGAAATAACAAGCTTGTGTTTGGGATTGATATCTAAGTCTAAGTGGATTAAAGACCTCAATATAAATCCAACCACACTGAACCTCATAGAAGAGAAAGTGGGAAGTAGCCTGCAATACATGGGCACAGGAGATCACTTCCTAGCTGAATGCTCTTTAAAACTTTCAGGTCAGAGACAATTATCAGTACCTAGACCAACTCCAGGAACTAACTCTGTATTTAAATGACCTGGGTATTTTGTTGCTACTGCTGCCATTATAGTTAGTTAGTTTTGTTTATTGACTTCAAGTTAATGCATAAAATAGTGGATTCTTCATGACATTTTCACTGATACACATCACTGTATTGTAGCTACTCCTCATACCTCTTCTACCATTACTTTCTCTGATGTCTCCAGGCCCTCCTACTGGTCTCCTTGTACTCCTAAATAATTCTGCTTCTTCTCAGTCTAAATGCTCTTTAACTTCTTATATGCTGGATTTCCTAGTAATAGAGAATGGAAGCAAAAATAGGGGAAAAACTAAAATCACTATAAAGGAAACAACAGAATGTAAAGCTGCACTTTCCAAAAATATTATGTTTATGTGGGATTATCAATGCAAAAGAAATAACATAGCTTATTTGTCTAAAGTAACTCAGAGTCCTTGGATAGAAAATATTTTAAAACAGTAAAATGGATTTATTACATTAATACAAAGAATGCATTGTTTCACTTAAACTTTAATATAAAATTGAAGTAAAGGAAATGTAACAGATAGCTACTGCAGATTATTTCAGGTTAATTATCCTCCCTCTAGCCTCTACTGCTTCCAATTTTACATTGTTCCTCCGCGTTGATTTTTCTCTCTATATAAAACCACTTTAGTTGCTAATGAGATACACTTGGGATAAGGGGCCTTGGCTTGAATTTGAGTCTTACAAATTAGTCCAGTTTCTTTCAGCTTTAACATACTTGAGTTATTATTTTTCAGCAGTGTTATCAGTATAATAGTGACTCATCGTTCATCCTTCATCCTACAATACTGGTACATTGCCAGCAGAAACCCAGCAACGGCTCCAACTGATACTAATGCAGTCAGTGAATTAGTCTGTCTAGACATCTGACCTTCAGCTCTGTTGCCTTGGAAACTTAATTTTCTCTGCACACAGAAAATCCACCCTGAAACGTAGATTTAACAGTAATCAGAGGTGCTGCCTTGAGGCATATAACAGTTCCATTTTGTTAAGTTAATATTAATTCAAGGTATATATGTTATATAAATGTTAAAGAAAATCCTATTATATATATATAGGAAGTCTGAAAAGTAAAAGTCCAATTTATCTCAAAAAATGGAAAAAAATCATCAAATTGCAGTTCTCTTCAGAGAGACTGAAGAAGCCAAATTTAGTAATGACAATAAAGATGATGGTGATAAATTTAATAGATTACCAATATTTTATGGCTTTGCCTTTTATTAATAAATTAAGGAAGAACACTAAATTAGGAAGATATTCATAGTTAACCATCTCCTGTTTTGATTAGTAAAAATGTAAATAATGTAGTTTATGACAGGACTCCAATAAAGAGATAGAACTAGAGAAACAAAATTCCAGGGACATAAAATTCCTTTTCCCATTCAAAGGAAGCACCAGGTTTCTGAGTTGTGAAAATTTTGTTCCAGACCCACTCCCTAGACCAGAGTCAGGGACTCACTATACATAGTGCTTTAAACTGTGGCTATATTTATTACTTGTATCTCAATATAGACAAATTCACACATTCTGAAAACACACAGAGTACATTTCAACACCTCTCATCCCCTTCTACATCCAGGTAAGCTTTATTTTGAGAACTTAGTGTTTTCATTTGTCAGTTCATTTCCTTAGTTTTCTTACTGCAGTTCACTTAATTGTAAATATTTATCTTAAAATTTTCTCTTTTTTGCATGGTTCCAAAATGGAACAGTCTACACTTGCCCTCTACAAACCTTTTCATTTATATGTTATAATTTGGACAAATGTACGTATTTCATTGATTACCATTAACCCTCACAGGATCAGACTCTATAGGGTCTCTTAAAGTTATTAGGTTTGTGTCCCTCATACATGGTGCATTTACTATAAAATAACAACCTCAGAGCAAATTCCCTGAGTTATATGGAACCACTTTGCTGTAATATCTTCATTTAAAAAGGCTTGATAAGATCTTTTTAACTTTAACAATGAAACGGTTTGAGTTTAAAAACTTTAGAAATCACAAACAATTCTATATTCACTGAAAAAGCATTATCATTTGAGTCAGGGCTGCAGACACCAGCAATGGGCATCTCCTTGTTTCAAAGGAAATCATGAGAATAAACAGATTGTTTTCATCAGATAGTCTAGTGGCTTTTCTACTGATGTTCAGATTCTACCTCCTAGCTCTTCTAAATTTATTCATGTGACTTTTGGGACCTCCATCCATTATTTTTTTGTGTTAACAGATTTAACATCACAATGAACAGGAAAGAATGTGCCAATATAAAACAAAGAAACAGGGAGGAAAGACATAAATTGGTGTTCCAACAGGAACAGGGGTTGGTTTGGAATATCCATTTCTAGAACTTTCCTACATGTTAAGTTAAGGAACAACTAGAAAAATTGAGAAAATGTCTGTGACTTCCACCTGTAGTACATTTTAATTTACTACTAAAATTAAGCATCAGCAGAAACATGAGTTTATACTACATATATACAAATATATGTTTTCTGATTTTCCTGATTATACGTTTACATAGATGAGCACAAGATGGTGCTGGTTTTTATTATTCCCAGTGATTTATGACATACTTTGTATTTATCAGTTTTGTAGATTTAAATGAGGAACATTCTGCATATATGCTCAGGTGTTCCAACACTTGGGCCCAGCTGGTGGAACTTTGGGGGAAATTTATAGAACATTTAGAAGCTTGAACCTTACTGGAAGAAGTGGTTCACTGGGAACAGCCTTAGGTCCTAGGCACCTTCTGCTTCCTGTGTTCAGGTGCTATGTGACCAACTAACTTCCTGTCCCTGCTACCATGTCTTTCCTAGTTGCTGTCATGGTTTCCTCACTGTGATAAACTATACCTCCCAGAAAATTTGAACCAAACTTTCTCCTTAATTTATCATTTTCAGGATGTTCAGCAACAAATATGCAACTCCAAACCCCAGAACATTTACTGCCTAAAATTGAAATGACTTCAACTCTACCTCAAAATAAAATAAAAACAATAAATTATAGGAAAAGATGTTGCATGCATCTTGTATTTGTTTAGTTCTTCATGATGGCAATCATCATTATCACTGAATTTATCTGCCCATTGATATTTGATAAAGTTAGCTCTTGCTTGTTAATTCTATGTGTCATAATTTTAAAATGTCCAATACAAATACAATGCATTATCATTCTTGAATCTTGGATCTTTCCTTTCCTCTGCCTAAAATATTATCTGCATTTTGCTTTTTTTGTCACAGATCTTGAACTGATCTCTCCATCTCTCCCTTCCTCCCTCTCTCTCTTCCTTTCCCTCTCCTTCTTTCTACAGTTAGTCTCCCACTTGTAGCCCAGGCTGTTGTGGAACTTACTATATAGCTCAATATGGACTTGAATGCACAGTAATTCTATCATGGCTTTCTGAAAGCTGGGATTATAGTCATAAACCTCTACACCTGGATTTAGAATTTTCACTAAATGTTATAGTTCTTTTTGATAAATGCTTCAGTTAAGGATACAAATTATGAAATAACACCTAAATCAAGAAAGTTTTAATTTATAATTTATACTGATTCTTTGTGTAGGGGCCGACGTAGAAACTAGGGGCTTCCTAGAAACAGGACACTCAAAGGAACTTCTTCCAGCCATTATCACCTGCCAGTGTTGGGCCTAGCCATGATAAGTTTAATGGAGGCCTGAGTCTCAGTAGTTTACCCTGAAGCAATACCTGGTTGAAGGAAGGACCATAAACTGAGATTTCCTGAGCACCATCCAAGAACAGACCATCCACAGGAAATGCCTAAGGTTCCAATGATTGTAGATGGGATCACCCTCCAGCACACACTCACCAGGACACCAGTAGACAAATGTCAGCCAATCAGGGGTCCTGAACTTAGAAATCCCTCATCCCCACCTTTATTACTATGAAAACCCAGCTCTAACTGAGCTCGGGGTTCTCTGAATATTGCAATACGTTGGACACGTGGAGAGAACAAGTTTGCAAACTTGTATAAAATAAAGGCTCTTTGCTTTTGCATGTGGTACTTGGTCTCCTTGTTGCTTTTCGGGGGACTTCGCAAATCTGGGCATAACACTTTGATTCATAAATTAAAATTATTTTTTATAAAATAGAAGGTTAGTTAAAAATGATTTCAGTAGATAAAATTTATACAATAATTCTTTTAGGTTTTAAGCCATACCTCTGTTTTTTAATCCCATATTTTAAAAGGAAGGGGATTTATCAATTATCAGATGCTAACAATCTTTAATAATTGAAGATTATTAGCATCTACCAAAACCTAGATTGATTCTATTTCATACCTATTACCAATAGAAGAATAGTTATTAATATGCAAATGTCTCTGTATTAGTAATCTATCCACCTCATTAGTCTGCTGAGAATGTTGAGTTATGAAATACTGGCAAGATACTCACCAGAGTCCCTGGTACCTAATAAAAATTTAAGCAATAAAAAACAAACAAGATCTCCTAAGTAAATTGGGAGTGTGGGCATCATGGGAGAGTGTAGGATGGAAGTGGGGAGCAAGGAAGGAAAGAAGAAAAAATATAGCTTATATAGCTCAATAAAAACAATTAAAAATAACAAATAATTTATTGCATAACATTATATATAAAGCTAGTGGCCATGTGTTACATGTTTGTAGAGTACAACTGATAAATGATTCCCAGTGTTTTCATTACAAAATAAGAGCAAGATAGCAGATATGTAAATGAGCTAGTTTAACCATTCCACAATAAGTACATATGGCAAAACACATTTTTGTACTTAAAATATAGCTATAGGTTTTTGTGTATGTAGGTTTGCAGAACATGAAGAACTATAGAAAACTGAGGAAAACTGGAAGCAAAGGTTTTTCCTCAGGGAAGGGCACACCAATTAGTTGTCTAGTGCCAAATGGTCAATCTTAAAAACATGCATAAAAGTAATACAAGTAAGTGGTGATATATATATATATATATATATAAACAATTAGTATAAAAAGAGGCCTTGAATCTAAAGGAAAGTGGGGAGAAATATATGGGAGGGTTTGGAGTAAAGAAAAATAAGTAAAAGTTTATATTCTAAATATTAAAAAAATAAAATTTAAAATCTTAACTAAATTTGTCAACTATTATGACTGTATTTAAAAACTATTCCAAAGAAATAAATATATACATATATATGTATGAGAGAAAATTAGAGAGTATGCCAATACTTTTGTTCAATACTGACTTCTTTCCTTTTCCTAATGTTTGCCTTTCTGCTTAAGTTTATCTCATACATAGTATGAAAGTTCTAAATGAAGAATAGTGAACCATGCTTCTGTGAATGAGACCTTCTTTTCTGGGTAGATAGTATTTCAAAGAAAGGCAAATATCAACCAAGACTAAACTACTTCAATGGCCTTTGATAAGCATCACCTATAAACATACAAAAAGATAATATTGTAGAGTGTTCAAATCATTTCCTCCACTTTAAATATCCCAAGTTACCATCACGTGTGAGGAATCCACATTCAAATTTTACATCTTGGCATAGAAAGAATTCTAGAGCAATTGAGTCAGCTATGTTATCTTCCTAGTCCTCAGAAACAGATACCTTCCCATGCAGTATTTTTTTCAGAACTATCTTTACTTCCTTATTTCTCAAAGTATAGATCAAAGGATTCAGCATCGGTCCTACCAAGTTCATCAGAATTTGTACCACAGTTCCAAGCATGGGGTTGGGTGTAGCCTGAAGATATACAGTGATGATGGGTCCATAGGCACAGAGGATGGCAATAAGATGGGCACTGCAGGTGAAGAAGGCACGGTGACGTCCCTCAGCGGAATGAATACTCAAGATGGAGATTGCAATCCGAGTATAGGACACAAGAATCAAGAGAAAGCAGACAAGGGAGACTAGACCAACATTAGTGAAGCTCACTCTCTTTGCTAAGGATGCGTCAGCAGAGGCCAGTGGCAAGACTGCTGGGATATCACAGAAGAAGTAATCTACTTCGTTGGGGCCACAGTAAGGCAAAGTGAAGGTGAGGGAAGGAAGTCAAGATACTGGAATGGAGACATCCTAACAGCCACGTGCCTGCAGCTAGAGCCACGCAGATCCTAGAGTTCATGATGACTGGGTAGTGGAGAGGGTGAAAGATGGCAGCAAAGCGGTCATAGGCCATCACAGTGTATAGAAAGCACTCAATGCTCCCAAGGAAATGAAAGAAAAAGAGCTGGGAGACACAGTCTTGGTAGGAGATGAGTCTGCTAAGGCCCATAAGATAGAGTAGCATTTTTGGACAGGTCACAGAAGAGAAGCCCGTGTCAAACACGGACAAGTTCCCCAGGAAAAAATACATGGGTGTGTGAAGGCGGGTGGAGGAAATAACAGCCACAAGGATAGACACATTTCCCACCAGGGTGCAGGCATAGAAGGGCAGAAATAACACAAAAAGCATGGTCTCCAGGCCCTCTGTGTGTGGGATTCCCAGAAGGATGAACTCGGTCACCACCGAGCAGTTCTTCATCTCCACCAGAGATAGTTCTGGGAGAAGAAGAAGGAGAGGAATGGAGAATGTCCTGGCTTCACATCAATGGCGTGCACATGATAAGGAAATGAAATGCAGACAGTGGTATTTTGGCTCTATGCTACAGAAAGACTGCTTGAGATCCAGTGGAAGCGTTATAAAAATGCTTGCTATAGCAAACTCAATGTTTTCTTCACCAAATAATTTTGCTGTATGGATTCCATATGCAGATGTTTCTTGTTAAATTAATGTCAAGAAAAGATCATGTGTGAGAACAGAAGAACAAAATCCACGTAAATATGTGCTGCTCCTACACCATGGGGAAAGATATTAAGCCTCAGAATAATTTTTAAAAATGTTTACATCACTAGAACCACAACTTTAACATCATTGTATTTGCTATGCACTATTAATAAGTCTTAAATTTTATCCCTTTGTTTTTGGTAAAGAAAGTCTTAAAGCAAAATTGACTGATTGCTACTTTACAGCTCAAAAGAGGTTTATTTAATCTCAAGCTCCTAATTCTCATGCTTCAATTCTTTATGCTCCTAATTCTTTATGCTTCAGGTCTGGAAAAGGAAGTAACTAATTGAGAATCGGATGTGCTAAACAACTCTTATGGCATCTGTGATGGAGTGTTGGCATTGCTGTCCATGGTGAACCAGTCCCAAAAGTTACTTGTCTTCTTGCCTCCTTCACAAGCAATTGAAGATTAGCGAGTCTTTCTAGCTTCCACACAACACACATACATATAAGTGTGAGGTCTAGAGTAGATTTTGTTATGCATAACTATATCCACAATGGAAAGAATAATGTTAGGCACAGAGCTGGTTCTCAAAATAAAATAACTCAGTGTCTAGAAAAGAACTGGATATCATTTTTTTTCTTTACAAAAACTTATGCAAAAGTCAGATAGTAATCTTCCGAAATAACCTTATAAAGCAGTTGATTCCATCTACCTGCCCTTTGACTCCATTCTGCTATATATTTACTTACTCACCTCTAACAACTTCAGAATATTTGCTATTGTTCTACAAAAAATTAGCAGGCTCCAAACAAGAGCTGTACATATGTTTATAGTACCCATTTCAGATCAGTTTGACTATCACTCATTGAATAGAAATGCAAATAAAACTACCTATATACAGGATTACTGAGAATTTCCATTTTATTAAGTATTTTTTTATTAAGTGCCAATTGTTGTTTATAAAGGGAAATGTTAAGAATGGTGTCTGTGAGCTGATGTACAAAAATGGTGGAATAAAATAGAGAAGAAGTGCTGGCTTACTTTTTTTTCAAAGAATGATCCTATTCATTCTAAACTCTGAGAGCATTTGTTAACAAGCACTTCAGATTCTCCTCTTCTCTGGATACCTGAAGTATAAGCATATATAAATATGTCACTTACATTATTCACAGGGAGCAGTTCGCTCTTTAACCTCTTGTCCAATGGTCTTTCTGTGATTGGTACTTAACACTGCAACTGGAGAAATCTATAGAAAACAGTGAAGCATTTTCTACAATACTTACTAAAGCTCATCTTAGCCATGCAACTGGGACAATGATACAAAATTGAATGTGCCCCTGTCTTCTGCAAAAATGTCTTCCAAGTAGTACCAACATAATTATTTCCTCATGTATAGGAACAAATGTCTTTGGAGCACTTGGGATCCAGCGAATGTGTAGTATTCCATCAGGGTCCTGAACACAGGGAGTAATCAGATGAGATGCTACTAAGAGATCCAAATACGTACATCTGATAATGCTTCCTCTGGTGCCATTACTTTGAAATTATTTTAAAAAGTAAAAGAGTAGAGTCACAATGAGACATCCTATTTCAGTGATTGACTGGAAAAGGAGAAAAATATAATGGCTGTAATTCAGTCTAGGACACACATAGAAATCATCACTCAGCATAAGTGTACACTATTGAGTTGCCAAATGTCTCAGTCCATTTAAATGTCCAATTTAAGTATTTTAATCTAGAATTTTCATGCTTCTTTCTATGGACTCATTTGACTCTTCCAAAAATATAGGCATAACATATCTCAAAGCACTAGATCATATTGGTATGAGGGTACTTGATTAAAACTAAGTAAAGTTTAGTGTGCAATCTTGATCTAACACAAGTGATATTCTTATATAAAAAGAAGGCACATCAAATTGCTTTCTTTTCAGCTTCCCCCTCCCTCTATGTCCCACCACCTGAGGACGCTGCTATAAAAGGGCTGTGTCAGCTCCCTAAGCCAATCCTTATCTTAGATGGTCGTTTATGCCAAGTATAAATGTTAGGCCTTCATGAAAACTACAGTGGACTAAAATAAATATAATTTTCTGGCATTTTCTACTAGTTTGATTTGAAAACATACCTCCAATTACTAGACTTGCCCACAAACATGTTTTTCAATTGATAAAACTCACTTCCAAAAGCAAAAAATATATCACCACATGACTTTTCCAGAAATAAACAAATATACATATTAGTCAACGAATATTAAGAGAAGGTACTGCAATAAATAAGAATAATTGCTATGATCTGAAATTTTTCACATGAATTTCCTATATTAGTAGTCTAATTTTTCTCTTCCACAACACACAAACTTCATATTCTCAAACAAATGAAAATATATAAAACAAATTATTGAAATAGAGAACCAGAAAGATTAACAATGCCAAAATTTTGTCATTGGAAAAGACTAAAAGATAATACTCTCTGATGATAATTTCTGAAACACACACACACAAATAGTGTGCAAAAGGAAAGAAGTATATCTGGAGTAGCTAGATGTAAAACATTCCATCAAAATAATTTATCAAAAGTGCAGCAAATCTTTATTAAAGCTGCCTAATGAACATAGAAATATGAATATCCACATGAATTACTTTCTATTCAAACTGTGTGAATAGTTAATTATTTGGATGAAATTATATGGATGAAAGACATTCACTATCTCACAGCTTTATGGGTCAGGAGTCCAGGAATTACCTAATTGGGTATCAGGAGTTCTGCCAGGGAATTTTATGAGGTTACTGACAAGCTGCCAGCTGGAAGCTGGGACTTCAGTTATACCTGAAGTGACCCATAGGGAAGAACTTACTTCCAAGTTTTCTCTAGGGGTGACTATACAACTGGGACCTGAGACAGGAATGCTTCCCAACATGGAGCCTGGCTTCTTCAAGACAATCAA
The DNA here is from genome assembly GCA_028555095.1 of Dicrostonyx torquatus. NCBI lineage: Eukaryota > Metazoa > Chordata > Mammalia > Rodentia > Cricetidae > Dicrostonyx > Dicrostonyx torquatus. The sequence goes on along the minus strand of JAQHUG010000721.1, from coordinate 247,451 downwards.
ACCAAAATACTATAAGGCTATATAGTATATACTATCCATCTACATAGATAGAAGGCACAGTTGTTTACAATCTAATTTCATGTATATATTCAGTCATCCCCACCACTTTCTACCCCTAGTACCAAGATGTTAAGTCCAAGTAATAGATTATACAAGAAAAAAGGATCTTGGATGTAGAGGCAGTGGAGGATGCTGTGGTTTACTAAATAATTAACTATCTTGGGAACAACAGTATGTCTGTATTTTTCAAAATCAAAGGGGAAATAATTTCTTACCCTATTCAAATACAATTCAATTTGAAGTAGATTAAAGATTTAAAACTGGAAAAGAAAGTCATAAAAATTAAAGAGCCAATTAAGGGTAAAATGGTAAAAATAAATAAATTCAAAAATAATATAAGTAAAAATATAGATATAATATTGATATTGAAAAACTAAAAATATGGGCTTTCATTAGTAGTTTTATTTTTATAGACATGTGTACAACATCTTAGATACTCAGAAAAAATAAATTAAAAGAAAGAACATAATTGTTATGATAATTTAACAACATTTTACAATCCCAACATGTGATGAGATAAAGATGCTTCCTTAAATCAATGTGAATAAACATGTACATTATGTATGTTTACTTATTATCTATTAATTCTAATCTTAAAAATTTATGATTTCTATTTTAGAAATTGTCAATATACTTATAAAATATGCCTAACACCTATATCAGTTAACCTGAGAAATTATTTTGGTTTGCACTGACACCAAATCAATGAGTAAAATTTAAGTTTATGCGTGCCCCCACCCAGGTCCTCAAATGTATTTGTTCATTCATTCTATAATTTTTAGTTAAGAGGAAGTGTTTTCATAAGTATGTTAAAATGTATTGAAAAAAGAGCATTGTTGCAACTATGGATGACACATTGAATGTTAGACAGCTTTGGAACTGCCTGGGGTTCTTTCAAAGCACCAGCTAGGCATAGCTGCTATTCACATCTTAGCATCGCTTATGTAGCACTCAGAAGTGATGCCTCCCTTTCAACATAGACCATTCCAGTCATTAATAATCTCTTCCTATTAAAGCTTTTCTTTCCACTACTAAAGACAATGTTCCTTGCTTTGTTGTTTGCAATATGCCAAGTAGAACATGTGTTCTCATCAGATATCTCTCTAAAAATTTGCCGTCATTGTACATATTTGCCTTTTTTTTCAAAGACCACATTTCTTTGGATTCCTAGTAGTTTACCATTTCAAGTTATCAGTCTCTGAAAGAGTAATTCCAGGCTTGAAGCTAATGTGTAATGAAGCTTGGATGAACCTGGGACATGGAAGCATTTTCAGATAGCTGTTGAATGAATGAATAAATGAAATCATATTTTTCAGCGTGTGTATTTATTGCATGGTTGTTGATGATTTATTCATGCCAGCACTCCTAACCTAAAGACCAGCTCTACTTGAAAGAAAATAATGAGACAACCAGGTGGCCTTCCTGCAGATCTTCTCTGCCCTGTCTGTTAGCCCATACTCAATCTCTCAGACTCCTCCCTAACTCTGAAACTTAATACCAGTTACATCCTCCCTTTGTCCCTGTTCATGACTCCTGTGGATCCTTCAACCATTCCTTCCAAGACACCTTCCCCAACACTGTGAACTTACAACCAAACAGGTCAGTACCAGGGAACACACAGCCATCATACTCTCTAAAATCTCAGAGCAGAAATAGAAACCAAGGTTCAAAACATCCACCCAACAAAGACAAATGCAGAAATCAGCACATAGACCTATGAGTGTCTCAAACCCAGATGCCTAGACTCTAGGAAAGACCACAATCAATAACAGCCTAGCTATTAGTACAGCATGCCCTGAATATTCCAACATGATTCTAGCCCAAGAAAAAGCTTAAAAACCAACTATGCAAAGATGGCCATGGTCCTTAAAGAAGAAATAAATAAATCCCTTAAAGAAATCCAGGAAAAAAATCAACTGGAGAAAAACGAATAGACTCCTTAAAAAACCAGGAATACAACAACGAACAGTTAAAAGAAATGAATAAAAATGTTCATGGAGGCAATAAAAGAACACAAACTAGAGGAATTCTGAAAATGAAAAATTCAGGAAAATGAACAGGAACTACAGAAGCAAGTTTCACCAACAATATAAAAGAGATGGAAGAAAGAATTTCAGGCATTGAAGATACATTAGAAGAAATGGACAACTCAGTCAAAGAAAATGTCAAATCTAAAAAATTCCTGACAAAAAAACATCCAGGAAATCATGGAAAACTATGAAAAGACCAACCCTAGGAATAATAGGTAGAGAAGAAGAAAAATAATCTCCCAGTTCAAAGGCCCAGAAAGCATTTTCAAAACAATTATAGAAGAAAATATTCTTAACCTAAAAATGAAGATACCTGTAAAAATACAAGAAGTTTATAGAACACCAAATAGATTGGAACATAAAAGAAAGTCTCCCCACCACAAACAATCAAATATTAAACATACAATAAAAAGAAAAAGTATTAAAGGCTGCAAAAGAAAAAGGTCAAGTAACAAATAAAGGCAGACCTAAGAAAATTACACCTGACTTCTTGATGGAAACTCTAAAGCCAGAAGGACCTGGACAGGGTTTGTCTATCTTGATTTTCTCAAAGAACCAACTCTCTTAATTGATACTTTGTATTGTTCTCTTTGTTTCTACTTTATTGATTTCACCCCTCAGTTTAATTATTTCCTGCCTTCTACTTATTGGGTGTGAACTATTAAGTTTTGTTCTAGAACTTTCAGGTGTGTTGTTAGCATGACATCTCTCCAACTGTTTTACATAGGCACTTACTTAATGCTATGAAGTGCCCTCTTAGCACCATTTTCATTGTTTCACACATGTTTGGGTATGCTGTGTGCTCATTTTCATTGAATTCAAGGAAGTTTTTTATTTCTTTCTTTACTTCTGCCTTGACCCAGTAGTCATTCAAACCCTTATCCAAACTAACTAAAAGATGGAGATAGGATATCCAAATTAACAAGATCAGAAACAGAAGAGGGACCTAACAAACACCTAGTAATTCAGAGAACAATAAAGACATACTTTAAAAATACGTACTCCATCAAATTGGAAAAGTAAAAGAAGTGAGTAATGTTCTTAATAGGTACCACTTACCAAAGTTTAATCAAGATCAGATAAACAATTTAAATAGACCTGTAACCTTTTGTAAAATAGAATCAGTCATTAAAAGTCCCCCAACCAAGAAAAGTCCAGTGTCAGATGGTTTCAGCACAGAATTCGAACAATCAGACTTTCAAAGAAGAGCAAATAACAATACTCCTCAAATTATTCCACAAAGTAGAAGCAGACGGAACATTGTACAATTCAATTGATGAGGCCACAATTACACTGAAACGCAAACAACATGAAAATTCAACAAAAAAGAGAGAATTATAGACCAATTTTCATTATGAGCATACAAACATATTTTATGCCAAATTACGTCGTATTAGCATAATCTTTTCAGGATTCATCCATTTTCTGGCACCTATCAATTGTCTATTCCAATATTGAATAATGAATACTATCACATCAAATTGCTAGAGTGTATTTATGGTTTGTTCATTATTCATGAGGTTAAGGGCTCATAAACTCATTGTAATCCTTATCTTTAAATAGCATTCCTACAAAAATCTATGTGCACATACTGCCCACGTTTATTCTCTTGGATATGTATCCAAATGCCAAATGCTGCCTCTACACTACCCATATATAGCCTGGAGTTTGGCTCAGAAATACAGTCCTTGTTTAACGCGCTTAAGGCTCTGAGACTGATCCACAGACTGAAACTAACAAACTGTGCTGGCTGGCTAGTTTTATGTCACACAAGCTGCAGTTCATCTCCTAGGAGGGAACCTCAATTGAGAAAGAAAATGTGCCTCCAAAGATTGAGGTGCAGGCAAGACTCTATGCCATTTTCTTAATTAGTGATGGGTATGAAAGAACCCAGCCCATTGTGGGTGGTGTCACCCCTAGGCTGGTGGCTATAAGAAAGCTGTCTAAGCAAGCCATCAGGTGGAAGTAAGAAGAAGCAGTCCCCATGGTTTCTACACCACTCCTGCCTTCAGGTTCCTGCCTGGTTTGATTTCCTGTTTTAGCTTCCATAAAAGAATTGTGATTCAGGATATGTAAAAAATAGACACTGTCCTCCACAAGTTGCTGTTGATCATGGTATTTCATAACAGCACTAGTAACCCTAACAAAAACAAGCCAACAGTCCCCACCAACAGAACAGAGAATTGTTGACATTTGATTATCAAAAGGGAAAAATAAGCTGACTTGTGGATTTTTTTTACCTGTTGTTTTTTTCATTTGAAACTGAAGTTAAATAAGTCTTGCTCATAACATCTATTCCACAATAAAATGAAATGAACTAATGAATAAAAAAACGGAATTCTAATAAAACCCTAATTTGATTAGAAATTGTATTGCTTAGAGAAAAATCAAATCATTATACTCAGTAATAAAAATTGATAATAGGTTGAAAGATTTAATAAAATATTTGTGAGTATTATGTTTTAACTTAAAAGATACCTTTTAAATTTAAAATATATTCTACTGGATATTTAAATTGTAAAGTAAATACATTCAATTGTGGAGAAAAACCATGATTCAAAGTGAGGCTATAATGAGAAAATGCTCCATGGGAGAATATGAAGACCAGAACAGAGATAGGTTGGTCTCCAAAGCCATAAAGGTATGTGTGGATGCTTTCCATTTTACTATCACATATCTCTGTGAGCCAATAACCTGATGGTGTGCTATACAGGAAGAGAATTATGGCCGGCAGAAAATTGCCTTCATTATCTGTAATGAACTTTGACAACTATCTAGCCATTACATTTTTCTCTGGCCACATTTTCACTGATCTCATCTATTCCCTCATGTCTCCTTTCACAAGGCCCTGTGAACTAGCTTTCATCTGCTGCTGATTCACCAGGTCCTCTCAGGAAGGTATCCATGGAAACCAGTTGCAGAGACAAAGGGAAGCACACACAGAAATGGAATAACATTAATTTTAAGCATAGCATGTCCTTTTCTTTGAACCTTAACAAAGAGCCAATGTTTCTAGCACAGTCAATAACAAATCTTTTATGTGCTGTAATTAAGGTAAATGCTAGAAATATTATCCCATATTAATATAATAAAGCAAAAGTAATGCATGGTCATGTGCCACTTAAAAATGAAACATGGGCCAGAAAACATAATGAGACAATTACGTTAGTGTGGAAAATCACGAAGTGTCTTTGTATTAATCTAGGTGCAATTCTAAGAACCCATAAACACAGGATGAGTCAGGTTGTCACCCAGCAGAAAAGACATTCTGTTTTACAGAAATGCTATGTTTTTTTAAGCAGGATTGTACTTTCCAATATCCATAAGCTGTGTAATGCTATCTATTTAAAAAACAATAACACAACCGTTCATTTTCAAGTATTATTCACCAAATAATATTGTTCGTGTTAATATTGTTTGTGCCGTACATTTACATGAATGGCAGTACAGTTTACACCTGCCTCACCATAAATGTAACAAAAGTAATACTACATTTACTTGTCACCAGGTGGTGAGAATTTTCCCAAGTTTTACTATTATCCTTTGAAATGGCTTAGAAATTAAATTTGTTTTAGGATGGATTTATTTTTATTTTCTGTTGTGTGTGTGTGTTTGTGTGCATGTACGTATGTGTACCACATGCATGTCTGGTACCTGCAGTGGCCATAAGCGGGTGGTAGGCCCCCTGAAAGTGGAGCTACAGATGGTTCTGAGTCATCGTCTTGGTAGTAGGAATGGAAACAAGTTCTCTGAACAAGCAGCAAGTGCTCCTAAGCATTAAGCCATTGTTTCTCTAGTGATATTATCACTAGATATTCATTATTATCTCATGAGGCCAGCATCACATTTATGGTCTATCATTAACTTGGAATGGTTGTATGGGCTATTTAAGGTTTGATGATAATAATCAGCCACACATATTATCAAATAGTCTTTATTACAGATGTTTAATTAATTATTATATTTTATTAAACGTAGATGTGCATGCACATGTCACTGAAAACTATAGGAGTTATCTACTCTCTTACATTACATGCATCCTAGGAATTAAACCATCTCGGTGGCTGAGTTTTGATTTTTGTTTTAGTTTGATTTTATTTGGTTTCTTTTAATCTGAAGGAAAGGAAACAGAGATCTCGGAGGTTTCTTGTTTTTTGTTTCTGTCGTTTCTTTTTTGTTGCTTTTTGTTTTGTTTTTCCCATTTTTTTATTTCTTTGCTTTTGCCTCTCTTACATTTGTTTTCTATTGCTCAATTCTTCTCTATTCCTAACTTTTCCAAAATTTCAAATTCTCTCAGTTAATAAACCACAATTTATCATTCCATTGTTCAGACTTACCTGACATTTCCAGGAAAGATTAATTTCTCTCATCTGGACCCATTTTATATCTTAAGTGTTGTAGTCTATGATTTATTATACGTACTTTGTTTCATAATAAGTTTCAATGAAAATCTATCTGATTTATCTTTTTTCTCCATAGTTTTTCACATATTCTTATTAAATCCTACATAAAGATTTGCTAACTTAATATATTAGTTCATCAAAATAGGTAGAAATATCCTGAGTCCTGAGGCCCCATGTGGGACACAGAAGTCCTTCATTGGTACATAAGCTTATGCACAGTCATTTTACTGTGTAATTCTTTCTCCTCATCTTTAGAGAGTGTTTCAGCATTAGCTATAATAGAGATCCTGTCTAAGTGACATTTCTGTTTAAGAGTCAAGAATTAAAAAATAAGACAATTACAATGTAGCCTTGTGAATGTGGTCTAAATGTTTCTATTTAGGTCTGATAACTATTAAGTTCCAAACTCTTAAACATCACACTAAAATAGTATGATTGGCAAAGGTTCTGGGACAGCTACACTTACAAGGAGATATCCAGTTCCATATTACAAATAGCTATAGACTCTCAGCTGTGCTCAGCCTTCTGAACTAGGTCACGGTGGAACACTAAAGATGGCACTTGTAGCATTAGATGCATGGGGGTATACAGTCCATGTTCACATGAAATTCCAATAATTGCAGTACTAAGACAAGCGACAACATAATTCTTGTTCCAAAGCAGGCAGTATACATCTATAACCATCTATAGTATTACATTTAGCTCCTGAGATATCAGAGTTCCTCATTTTGCTGTCAGTTTTTGTTATGTATATTTTAGACCTCTCAGTATCCTGTTGGCTTTGAGCACATGAAATAGTAGCTTTGCATGATAATTAGTATGCTGCTTGTTCTAAATATTTGATTCAGAAAGGACATAGTATTTAAGTCTATCACAAGACAGGTTTTGTTTATTATGGCTTCTGAATGATTTTACAATGTTATTAAATAATAATGTCTTTTCTACTGGGTTTCACGAATGTTACTATAATTAGCATTGATTATATTGTTTATAAATCCATATGTATATCAATTTTATATTTATATAAATAATATAAATAAATGTCCCTTATTTCCATGAATGTGAACTGGATCTAAACATAGATTTTCGGAAGTGATTAATGATATAACATAACTTAAAAGCATTCACTATTTTAAATAACAACAAGCTATTTAATTTAAACCATGTAAACTGTCATGGTCTTCAAGTTGGGCCTTCTATTAACTCCTGTGAAATTCACCAAGTCTCAAATTGCTTACCCTGATCCTGTTGCATGTTTAAACTGCCTAGTGTTGATTTTACTTTATGCTATGTGCTGACCAAAGCCAGTTCTTACCACTGAAATGTGATTAGTAAATTCCACTTATATTTTTCTTAGAGGTGAGAGGAATCTGCATGGAGAATACTGTTATTAGGCGATGTGCTGAAATTTTCTCAATGGTCACTATTCTTTTAATTCCCGAAACACCTATCCAGTGGCATCGTAAGTGGCAAAAAGGAGTTTTTCCCATTAACTCCTATAGAGGAAAGTTAGGGTGATCCTTCTGATTGCAGCAATTTAGAAACAATCAGGTTCATTATAGACATGCTGGAAAACAGAAGTCAATGAACTCATTTGTGAGTATGTGTTGGGAGAAAGCTGTGTGTTAGGATGTGAATGTTACATTCAAAAAAGGTTCTCCTTAGAGAAACATTCCAGAAAGATTCTAAACCATAAACACTTTAACAAGCGTTTGCTTTACTTAAGCCAGTCCCCAGAGCTATTAATGCACTTTGCCCCATGATGCCCTCACATAGGAGAATCAAAAACTAGTGGGAAAAGTCACAGTCATAATGAGCATTGAATGCATCTCATAGGTATGACACTCTTGAGATTAATTATTTCAAAAAGTTTTCTTTTGCAATTCCCTTTGAGAGACATTAAAGGTTTGATGTAAGTGGTAAGAGAAATTTCTGTAAATGTGTTTTCTATTATGAATTTTTAGTTGCCTAATTAAAACTAAGGCCCATTATTACAACAAATGATGGTAATAGACATTATCACAGGGTCACATGTCATCCGCTGTACAGGAGAGGCAAAAGAGAGGTAATCTTGGGACTAAGGAAAACTCATGGTGAATGAGAGCAGGACCATATGAGTAATTTTGAGAAAGCTGGCTAGCCTGTCAGTCAGAACTTCTAATCTGTGAAATAGGGTTAAAGCAATGAACACTTACTTTATAGGCTAGCTTCCACAATAAATAAAATATGCACATAAAGGACTCATTACAGCACGTATGTCAATGTTATATTAGCCAAATCATAATGAAATTACCATTTGTGTGTTACCTCAGTGTTTCTTTAGGGTGGCTTTACTTTATTCTCTTCTAGACACAGTTATAATTTGTAACAAGCCCATTGGCTTTCTGACCTGATTCAAATCCTATTCATCTTAATATTTATTTTAATCTTACAGTTTTACTGCTAGTAGAGCACTTTGAAAATTCCTGAATTTCCAATAGTAGTTACCAGTTAGAACATTTCTGTTTTGGTATTTAGTGAAAATTTTGCACAAATGAAAAGGTCCTTTTCTCTTGGGTTTTTTAAAATTATTTCTATATCTCTGCTTATAGCTTGTTAATTGTAGCTATAACACAAATCTATCTGCTACTGACATAAAATATATAATTCCAAAATTAATTTATATTACTTTGATTGAAGCTTATGTTTCTGGGTTTGGCTTTGTCCTTATCTGTAGCACAATTAATAGAAGGATAATAGAAAATGCTCATCTAATTTTTCTTCAATCTAATATATATATATATATATGTGTGTGTGTGTGTGTGTACAAATATAACTTAATGTATAAAATATTTTATGATTAGTTAAATTTAAATGATTTATTACATATAGCAGTAATAAGTGAATTGTGCATCAGTTGACAGAGTCATAAAGTTTCCAAATACCTGGGCACAGACTACTCTGAGTGTGATAGTGAAGGTGTTTTCAATGAGGTTGACATTTTTACCAGTTAACTAAGCAGTTTACCCACCGTGAGTGGGTAGCCCTCCTCTAATTAATTGAATGTCTACAGAACAGGAGCACTAAGGAGAAGAAAACTTCGAGGGTCTGACTGGCTGAACTTAGCTGTAATTCTGCCCTCAAATTAGAATCTGCATGTTTGACTTTTCTTGTTCTCAGGCCTTCACAGTCAAATTCAAATGAGTTTGCAGTTATACCTTCAGTAGCAGACATGGTTTTGTCCGTGTGGTCTGGGCCTGGAATCTAAGCAGAGACTGGCTGGTTACCACTTTAGCTGTTAGGTCACTATCTACCAGTGGACACAATGGTATTGTAGATGCAGTGACCATCTGGGAGAAATAATTGATGGGTTCCCTCTCCTATCAGCCTTTATGGTACCTTCTAGAACTATATACACTAACCAACAGTAAAGAAACTTTCAGTCCAGTCCCAGGTCACTTTTCATTGATCCTATGACCGAGGTGTAGTTTCTTCATTAACAGGCTCGAACCATTTAGTTCTGGTGGCAGGTAAAAACAACAGCAATAGTGTGCTGTTCTTACAATCTCCAGGCCCCCATTCATCAATAATTCATGGGAAGGTACTGCAACCTGCACTGGCATTTCATTTGCTCCTCCATGACTCCTAAAATTTGTATTATCTACTTCCATAAAGATCCTCGGTATGAACTATTTTATTATATTTTAAATGAGTTATATAATAATATGCATGTCTCTTCTCTTTTAATTTCCTACCCCTTTCCCTGTTTAAATGATACCACCCCAATAATTCTCCTGCTTTCATTTCACCACCCTTCCCTCTCCTCTATCGTAACTACCTTCTTACTGTCTTCTCAGACAGCAAAGTGGCATGTTGCTGTGAAGAACCTACTCATGCCTCTTTTTTATAGGAAAGGGGAAGATCTTGAAGCTTAGAACTAGAAAAGTAACTGAATGCTATAAAGGAATATAAAAAGCTGCCCTAATAAAAGCCTGGAAGACAGTCATGCTGAAAACAGTTCAGAGACTAGAGATCCAGAACATGCAGTGGGCAGAGCTGGGGAAGCAAGGCAAGTTCCCTATTAACAACTGAAGTAAAGGCCATTACTATGATATTTTGGCAAAGATTCTGCATGTCTTCTGCCCATTTAACTTTAAGAACTTACTTAAAGTTAAATTAAAAAGTAACTGACTTTTTTTGGGAGGGGTTGTTTATTTTTTGGTTGTTTATTTGTTTTGGTAGAGAAGAGTTCAAGACAGCATAAAATATAGTCTGTGGAATACTTTCTGCTTTTAACTTTTATGTAGGTCTACAATAATAAAGAGTAAGTGAGACAAAGGAAAATATAAAATGTGCAGTTTGGAGAGGAAAAGAAAACTAAAAAATTCAATAATGACCCAGGTGATAGTGCATGCCATTAATCCTAGCACTCTGGAGACAGTTCTGAGTTCAAGGCCAGCATAGTATACAGAGAGAGTTCCAGGACAGCCAGGAATATACAGAGAAACCCTATCTTGGAAAAAAAGAAGGAGAAGAAAGAGGAGGTAGAGGAGACAGGAGGAGAAAGAAGAGAAAGAGGAGGAGAAGAGGAAGAAGAAGAAGAGGCAGAAGAAGCAGAAGAAGCAGAAGAAGAAGAAGAAGAAGAAGAAGAAGAAGAAGAAGAAGAAGAAGAAGAAGAAGAAGAAGAAGAAGAGGAGGAGGAGGAGGAGGAGGAGGAGG
>JAQHUG010000721.1:198550-236239 GCA_028555095.1 Dicrostonyx torquatus | reverse complement strand
AGGAGAAAGAAGAGAAAGAGGAGGAGAAGAGGAAGAAGAGGAGGAGGAAGAAGAAGCAGAAGAAGCAGAAGAAGAGGAAGAAGTAGAAGAAGAAGAAGAAGAAGAAGAAGAAGAAGAGGAAGAAGAAGAAGAAGAGGAGGAGGAGGAGGAGGAGGAGGAGGAGGAGGAGGCGAGAAGAGAGAAGAGGAAGAAAAAGAAAAAGCAGAAAAGGAAGAAGTTCTCTGTTGGAACCAAGGCTATGCTGAAAGAGAAACTACAATTATTAAGGAAATTAACACAGTCAATGTCTCCTGATCTGCTTTAGAACCAAGGGGAATATACCTTCAAGGCAAGACCCCAACTAAATAATCTTCCAACAAAAGGAAAAAGCCTGAGAGGTTGTTTAGTCCTAGAAAATATGACTTTCATGTTTTCAGTTTCTTGCTCCTGCTGCTATGCTTGCCACAGGCCCACTGTACATTCCTGTCACAATGGACTCTTATCCCACTACAATCAAAAGATAAGCAGACTCCTCTGTAGGTCAGTGTCAGTCACAGGGCTTTATCACAGCAGTAAAACGTAACTAATACAATTACCCCATAGTAGTAATGTTATGTTTGCACCAGTGAGCACCTCACTAGAGTATATCTGTATTCCCTTAACCTACTCAAGAGGTTTTTTATTATTTGTTTGTTTGTTTATATTTTGGCTTTTCAAGACAGGGTTTCTTTGTAACTTTGGAGCCTATCCCAGAACTAGCTCTTATAGACAAGGCTGGCCTCAAACTTACAGAGATCCACCTACCTCTGCCTCCTGAGTGCTGGGTTTAAAGGCACCACCACTGCCGAGGCAGGAGTTTATGTTTAAAGTGTGTTTGTATATACTGAGGGACCTCCACACCCTGTACCTGAGAATAATTTCTGACAATGAAGTTTTTTCAGCTCATATACACATGGAACTGTTTGAGAAGCCAGAAAGTTATCACTCCAAGGTAAACTCTAGGAAATTTAGGGAAGTTGAAGTGTGCTTATTATTTTAAACCATCTCTCAGCAGATTCACAATGGGCTTGAGATCCAGTTTCCCACAGTGGTAAGTCACAGACATTTGCTTAACTGACTATCCCATCTTACCTTACTTTTTACTCCCTTACTCTGCTTCCTGGGTGAATCTTCCAAATGAATTCCCTATACCTAAATCCCATGTCAGTGTGTATTATTGGAACATTTGAATGAAATAAAATGACCAATTTTCTTCTCTAGTGGAAACAAATATATAACAAGAGGTTGAGGGTGGAATTCTCTTGTCTTATGTATGTATACACAGGAATAGCACTAATAGTTTATCAAAATAGGATGGCAATCCCAGTCACAGGACTCCTTAGATTTTAAAAATGTATGCTTATTTATTTATGAGTAACATGAACAAATACTGATATAGCCATACAATGGGATACTACACAGAGATAAAGTTGCCTTTGGGGCATCACACCTTGATAATAGAAAATAATTTTAGGCATAAGAAAAATAAATAAAAATCCAAAAAGGAACACTGAAGCAAAGAAAGAAAATTTGAGTAGAATTACATAAAAGTCTTGCAATACAGTATTTAGGGACACAAACATATACTATAAAATTAAAAACAATAGAGGTAGAATGATGACTTCCAGAGGGACTAAGGTTATGAGATCAGAGGAGCTCTAACAGGAAATTCACTATAATTACATTTCTCCTTTGTAAGTAGAGGATTACATATGTTACAATAGTTCTTTATACTTAACATAGTTTTCATCAAATTTATTTCAAGTTTATTTTTTTAGTATCTGGAAAAAATATAGTTTAGAAAGATGTCCTGCAGGATAGCATTTTGTTTACACATTGAGGCAACTCCAGTTCTCCATGGAGGCATCAGAGCTTCAGGCAAGTTTCAGAACAGCTGAGCTGAGCGGTTCTGAAAAAGAGAGGTTTGGTTGCTTGAGCAGGCAATAGTAACCTTGGAAAAGCCATTCCTCTAAATCTGCAACAAGAAGCTGGGTAATATATGAGCCTAACAAACAGAAGGTATAATGGAACTTATCTTCCTTTTAAGTGGCAGTTACAGTATGTCAATCAAGGGATGAATTCTTACATCTTACCCACACTCCAAAAGAGACAAAAGCATGTTGGTTCTCTGGGTATAGAATTATTTAACCATTATTCACATGCAACACACCAAAAAAAAAAAAAACACCTTAGTCATTAATTCCTTTCCTGTGAAACTACTCCTTTCCACCTCCGGGCCTCGGGGAGCTGGAGGGAGCTATTTCTTTGACTTTATTTTCTACCCCGGTCACAATATTATTCTTGAACTCTGTTAGTTGGACATCTGCATTTGCATTTTAGCCTGAAGAATTTCACTACCAACAGGCAGGTTTAGAACTCTCACCTCTGCATCCCTGTGTCTTAGCACAGTCACTTATGCAATGAAGCCCAAATAGTGAAAACAAAGTGAGAAAGACTCCATTTCTTTTTTATTCTTGAAGATTGTCCTGCCTTTCTAGGAAACTATAGCCAGGCAATGAGGAAAGGGCAGGATGGACCCTAACAAGGCTGGAAAGAGCTTGGCATGCAGCGAACATGAAATAATCTGATAATTTTCATATTCTGCCTTAATTTCTTTAAATTATGTGTATAAGTGTGGGTGTATGTGCACCTGATTGCAGGGTCCTTTAGAAGCCAAGGTCATTGAATCTCCCTGGAGCTGAAGTTACAGGAGGTTATGGTCCACCAGATATAGATGCTGGAAACTGAATGGGTCCTAACTGAATCCTCTGGATGGGCAATTTATATTAACTGCTGAGCCATCTCACGTGCTCCTCCGGATTCCTCCTTAGGCTCTCTTTCTTTTATTTCAACTTCTCATTCATAAGACAATGTTTTTGTCAACACCAGTTCCCAAGCCTCAACACACCTAGTTTGTGAATTCGCCCTAGCACACTAGTACCTCTGCTTTGGTCAGTTCCATCTTCAGGATGGGTCAAAATCTTTTCTCTATATAGAACTTTTCATGGCTCATAACTTACAAGATGCTATTTGAAGACACAAGAATGTGCCTCTTTTCATTAACTAGAAATTATAAGATGGTTTATTCAATGCAGACATTTGAGGTAATCATAATTATATCCCAAATGAAAAGTCATCACACAAAGAGGACAAGGAAAAAGAGGAAGGGTAAAAAGAAGATATGAAAAATTAATATGTACAAACATGGAACAGAATTAGGAGGAAGACATGGAGGGGGTGAAAGGAAGAAAAGGGAAATTTTTATGATGAAAATACAATCTCAAAAGTAAACAAAAACAAGAAAAAATGGACAAAAGAAGGCATAGGCTATTCTTGCCAAATGGGGTACTCTTCCTCCTTTGTCAATAGTGCAATATCCATGAGAAAGTACAGCTTCTAGAGTCACAAAACCTGGAGCCTCCCTTTCATTTATTCCCTAATCATCCTCTGAAAACTCATTTCAGCCCTTTGTCTCTTAGTCCTTCACATAGTAAAATTAGGATCATTTAAAAAATGTTTGTGAAAAACAAATGAAAACATTACAATACCCATGACGTTCAGACAAAATTTTCATCACTGGTCTTTCTTTACAGCTGTTCAGGAAGAAAGCCAGGGTTATGTAGGAACTTCCACAGTGATGATTTCACCTCCTTATTCCTGAGACTATAGATCAATGGGTTTAGCATAGGGGTGACCAGATTATTTAAGACCTGAACAGTGGCATCCAGCCAAGGACTTGGTGTTGGCCTTAAGTATATAAGGACAACCGGCATATAGAAAAGCAAGATGGCAGTAAGATGGGCACTGCAGGTGGAGAAGGCTCTACGACGTCCCTCCGCCGAGCGGATCCTCAGAATAGCACAGACTATGAAGCTGTAGGAGGTGAGGATGAGGAGGAAGCAGCTGAGGGGCATCAGGCCCACACTGATGAACCCCACCATCTCCAGGGCTGATGTGTCGGCACAGGCCAGCTTCAGCATCACAGGGATATCACAGAAGTAGTAGTCCACCTCATTGGGACCGCAGTAGGGCAGCTGGAAGGTGAGAGTAGTTAGAAAAGTAGCCTGAATACAACCAAAAAATGAGGTGCCTGTGGCCAGTATGGCACATACTCTGTGGCTCATGATGATTGAGTAGCGTAGAGGGTAGCATATGGCAACAAAACGGTCATAGGCCATCACTGTGTACAGGAAACATTCTGTGCAACCCAGGAAATGGTAGAAGAAGAGCTGGCACACACAGCCTGCATAGGAAATGGCTCGGCTGTTCCCTGAGAGGTAGAACAGCATCTTGGGAGAACTCACAGAAGGAAAAAATATGTCAAAAATAGACAACTTACATAGGAAAAAGTACATGGGGGTATGAAGCCGAGTGGAGGAGATAATTGCCATTAAGATTAACAAGTTTCCCATCAGGGTGAAGATGTAGAAAGACAAAAACAGGACAAAGAGCATGGTCTCCAGACCCTCTGTGTTCGGAATGCCCAGCAGGATAAACTGAGTCACTACAGAGAGATTTCTCATTGTTTTAAAACTTTTGCTGAAAGCTTAAAGTGTGCTTAATGTGGACCACCTTTCTATCTTTTGATAGGCAGCAGTCTGATCTATACACACATAAGATGCTACAAGTGCCTCATTTGGAGTAAGTCTACTTAGTTCTCAGAAGGAATACTTTCTGTAAGGAAATGATTATCTTATTTTCCAAGAGCAGCATTTTAGAGATATATTAAAAATGTTTTCAGGTTAGAAATATTTTTGATGGCATTTGCTTTGAGCATATTTATATTTTGAGTTCTGGTGATATCTTTAAGTAACATACTCTCACTATGCATTTCCTCCTGCAAAATAACAGGGAAACAGTATATTATAAATCATGACAACTAATGATAATCTCAACTTTAGTTCTTGTTAGTTTTATCAGTTCAAATAATTTATACAAAAACTCATGGACATCTGTAAAATGAATTTTACAATCATTTAACGGACTCAACAGCACCAACCATTCTCAGTACTAGAGTTGCGTCACACCTATAAAGGTACCTAGCAAAACTGCAAATTCTAATTAAAATCTTTCATCATTTTACATCTCTGAAGCCTACTTCTGCAAGTGCTTTAATTTGACATTAGTAATTTAAAACTATTTGTTATTTGTTAAGTAACATTACAGAGCAGATTTATTTACATATTTATTTTACAGCTAAAGAAACATTTTTTTAACTTTTATTCTTCTTTCATACCTTATTTCCCTACTGCAGTTTCCCCTCTCTCCGCTGCTCCACTCCCTCCTGCAACAACCTTCCCTCTCCTCCAGATGAAGTCCTCCTCTGTTTCCCTTTAAACAAAGAAAAAATAGCAGGCCTCCCAGGGATAGCCACCTAACATGACTTAACAAGATACAATAAGGCTGGGCACAGACCCTCATATCATGGCTGGACTGGGAAACCCAGTAGGAGAAAAGGTGTCCTAAGTGCAGCCAGTGGAGCCCCAGTAACACCTCCCATTACCATTGTTGCGAGTATAACAAGAACACCAAGCTATACAACCATAATGTATATGCAGAGAATCAAAGTCACACATTTATTAAATAATATTATTAAGCCCATTTATATGTCATGTCTTCAAATTAAATCTCTAGAATTGAGAGTGCCTAAATGACCAGGTCTGTCATAGCTATGTCTCTTCTTATTCTGGCCCTTTTATCCTAAGTGGACCGAAACAACTCAGAAATACTAGCCAAAAGAAAAATCAGCAAAAGATGAATAAAATTCATGTTATCATGACAAAGTCCCAAAACATTAAAAATATCAACACAGAAGTAGAATAAAGGGCAAGAAACACCAGTACTGTGGTTAATTTTACTTTAAGTGGAGAATATCATTATATTGAAGAGGCAGGGACCCTTTTCTTAATTTACCTAGTATTAGTGACATTAATAATAATACCAGCAGGTATTAAATACTTATTTTGTTCTAAAGATAGACACAACATTTAAAAAAACCCGACTATTTGAAAAGATAATGAAGAAAGTAACAATTACTTGTTAGACCTACAGATTAAGTTCAGCGACATTAAGGAACATGCCCATTTTCAAAGCAAGTATACGCAGGCCTGCTTTGTTCCAATCCTTCCTCTGCCCTCCCCTGCTCAAAGAACTTCTTCCAATGCTGGGTGACACCTTTGCAGGTGGATTTCCACAGCTCTTTTTCTTGAATGTTGGAAAAATTTTCATTCCTTACATTTTCCAGGTTAATTACACTTATTTAAAATCTCATCTGATTTAAGAAACCATACGATGGACCTTTTAATAATTTTAAAGACTAAATTTCTTATTAGCTGTAAAATATTTTGATCTTAGGCAAGAAAGATAATTATTTTCCTACAGAAAGTATTCCTTCTAAGAACTAAGTAGACTTACCCTGACGTAGGCAATTGTAGCGTTTGATATTTGAACAGAGAACAGGCTGCTGCCTGTCGTAAGAGAGAAAATTACCCTGTGTTAAAAGCACACTCAAAGATTTCATAAGCAAAAGTTTTGTAATCTGACATTGGTGTTCAGACTAGTAAATTTTCAAATTTTTCAGTGTCATAACATTCAGCACGGGAGTTCAGATCAGAAGCTGTAATAAATGCCCCTATATTCCCTTTCAAAGATAACCTGGGCCATTCTGTCTTCCCCAGTCTCACACTCCAAGGGGATACAAAGAAGACAGTAAAATGAGAAGCAGTGGCATTAAAGGGTTGGTAGTGCATTACTTCTCCTCATAACAATTCTAGCCACACATAAATAATCTCTCTAAGCATGTCAAGTTCCTGTGGTTTTTTTTTTTAAATTTTCCTTGATCAGCAAGCAAAGGTCCTCAGACGTATTTCATTATTGCTTATGCGCAGACACCATGACATTCTGATTCTATAATTTCATTTTATTTTAAGTCCATTAGAAGGAATGGTTATCCCAAAGACAAGGAAGGGCCCAAGCATGGTCCTTCTAGTGTATAAGGGAGTTGAAGATCAGACCTGAACAGAAGGAGGGGTACTCACATCATCTACCGAGAACATGGTTCATGTTCTGCTCTCTGAAATAGCAGGGCCTGACATAGAGGTTTCTTGTCAGAGCCAAATGCACTACAGACAACGGAGTTCCCATTGCCCTTTTAATATAGAAGGAAGTCTCATGGGACTTGTACAGCTAGAACATTCTCCATAGACTGCTTTCTGGGAAGTGTCTGGCGGAGTCCCTTAAGGTCTCTTTGTTAGCTAGTGACAGCTCTGAGGGGGCAAATAGTTTGACATCTTCATTCATCATTCAATCATGAAATAACAGTGATGATACTGCAAAGAGGCACTCTAAAGTGGGAAACATGTTCATGTGTACCCGAACAGGCTCCAGTTCTAAAATAGTCACCTGCAGTGGTATATCTATATTTTGGTGCCTTTTTATATCTATAAACTTTTGCCTGTAACATATTTATCCCATCATATTTAAAAAATTACATGCATATTTCTAGGACTAAAGGTTTATTTTTAACAAATAATGTTATTCAAAATAGCAGCATAATTGGGTGCTGAACATAGTGGTCTGTACCTTTAATCTCATCATTCAGGAGGCAGATGCAGACAGATCTCTGTGTGTTTGATGTCAGAGTGAGCTTATAGAGTAGGGCAGCCAAGGCTACACAGTGAGATCTTGTCAGAAACAAACAAATAAAAAACATCAAGAAGAAGTATAACTGAAAAATGTGTTATGAAACAAGGTCAGCACTTTATATTATTACAAAGTATCACTGCTCAGACATTGAAAGACATTTAAGTTTGCATTGTACAATCATGAATTTGGGATTTGAGTTTTACAGTTAAAGACAAAAAGGTATAATATGATCTTCAAATATTTACAGAGACATGATGTGAGTTATTCCACAAGAACTTTCATAATCAGACTACATGATTGACACTTTGAAATTAAAAAGATATCATTTATTTAAAAATGAAATTAAAATAAATAACCTCAAGATGTATTTATTCGTTTGTTACACAGAAGACGACTTCCTAAATATAATCCAAGTAGCAGAGACACTGACAGCAACAATTAATAAATGGGACCTCCTAAAACTCAGAAGCTCCTGTAAAGCAAAGGATACGGCCAAAAAGACAAATGACAGCTTACATACAGAATGGGAAATGATCTTTACCAACCCCACATCAGACAAAGAGCTGATGTCCAAAATATAGAAAGAATTCAAGAAACTTGTCATCAAAAAAACAAACAATCTGATAAAAAAATTGGGGTATAGACCTAAACAGAGAACTCTCAACATAGGAATCTAAAATGGCTGAAAGACACTTAAGAAAATATGCTCAACATCATTAACCATCAGAGAAATGCAAACCAAAACAACTCTGAGATTCCATCTTACACCTGTAAGAATGGCCAAGATCAAAAACACTGATGACAACTTATGCTGAAGAGTATATGGTGTTAAGGGAGCACTTCTCCTTTGCTAGTGGGAGTGCAAACTGTTAAAGCCACTTTGGATATCAGTATGGCAATTTCTCAGAAAATTAGGAAACAACCTAACTCAAGACCCAGATATACCACTTGTGGGTATATACCCAAAGGATGCTCAATCATACCAGAAGGAAATGTGCTCAACTCTGTTCATAGTAACATTATTTTTCATACCTAGAACCTGGAAACAACTTAAATACCCATCAATCAAAGAATGAATAAAGGAAATGTGGTACATTTACACAATGGAGTACTACACAGTGAAAAAAATAATGACATCTTGAAATCTGCAGGCAAATGGATGGATCTAAAAACCATCTTATTGAGTGAGGTGTCAATACCCAGAAAGATATGTCACACATAAATGGCTTTTAAACATAAAGCAAAGGAAAACCAACCTACAGTTTACAATCTCAGAGAACTTAGACAACAAAGAGGACTCTAAGAGAGATGACATACATGGATCTAATCGACATGGGAAGTAGAAAAAGAAAAGATCTCCTGAGTAAATTGGGAGCATGGGGATCATAGGAGTGGGTAAAAGAGAAAAGGGGAGGAAGGGAGGGGCGTGCAGAAAATTATATAGCTCAATAAAAACAATTAAACATAGAAATAAAGATAACCATTTTTCATATATGTCACTGGTATTCACAATGAATGCAAGTGACAAGTTCTTCCTCATTTTGAAATAATTTTATTTTAGTTATACTGTAAAGCTATTCAATGTCAACAGACTAATATAATAAATGAAAGAGTTTAGCTTCCAGGGCAAACAAAACTAAAAACATAATCATTGTAATAACAGAGGAATGAATGGGTAGTTATACGACTTGGTTATCTTCAGAATATCTGCAAAGAATATTAACCTGGGTCATTGAAGTTGTGAGAATCAAACTCGATAGACTGGATAGGAGGGTGGTTTTCAAGACAGGGTTTCTCTGTGTAGCCCTGGCTGTCCTGGAACTCACTCTGTAGACCAGGTTGGCCTCAAACTCAGAGATCTGTCTGCCTCTGACACCCACGTACTGTGATTAAAGGCAAGCATTACCACCACCCAACAGAGAACTCTTAATTACAAGGCTGAAATATTACCACTCTCACCACCAATGCCTTTCTAAGTATTGGATCCTTATGGTGGATACCCTTAACACTATGATTTAAATTTTACCATAAAGCTATCACTCAAGAATTATCTCGTTTTTGTTTTTTGTATAGGGGTGTTTTGCCTACATGTTTTTGTGTGCACTACCCACATGCAATACCCATGAAGGCCAAAAGAGGACATCATATCCCCTGCAGTTGGAGTTGTAGATGGTTGTGAACTTCCTTGTGGGTGCTTAGAATTGAACAAGTTCCTCTAGTAGAGCAGTCATTTCTTGTCTTAACTGCTCAGTCATCTCTCCAGACTCATGTCTCATTTAATTTTATAGTAGAAATTTAGTTCCAAGAACTTTAAACAAATTAACCAAATTGATAAAATCTCATTAACCACAGAGCTTTGTCCCATGCTTGAAATTGCAGTTATCTTCTCTTTGAGCTATAAAAAGAAACAATGTATTTATTCTTAATTCTAATTTGCACATCCTCACTCATAAGCGACTTCACCCGTCTTATGCAGTCATTGGAGTTTCCCATTGTACTTTCACATTGTTAGAAATAATTTTCAACAGTTGTGTAATGTGGGCCATGTTACCCTCATTTAATAAATAGGGGCACTGGAACTCTAAACAGTTACAGTGTTCCTAAAGATAGACTGTAGGAGATCCCAGCTATTGCCAGCTTAGCTCACTTTCCACTACATCATCCCTGACTCCTAAAATGACTCCAAGCAGAAAGCAGCTGTCCCTGAGAGAGTGGGGAGTTATTAATAGAATTAATAGGATCTCTGCAGGGATCCAAACGAGTTTCCTGCAACAACACCAGAAATTTGTAACATACAGACTATGCTTTTCTATTGAAATACATTAATCTTTTATACTCACCTGTCTTTTCTCAAAATTAGTCATAGTAATACTAAGATAATTTACAAAGTATCTCTACTGCCTCTATTCTTTATGTAACTATGTAACTATAATATCTATATGCATATTTATAAAAAATTGACATTTTTCCAGCCTGATTTGCAGGGGTTAGTTCTAGGACAGGCTCCAAAGCTACAGAGAAAACCTCTCTCAAAAAACAAACAAAATTGACATTTCACCAAAAGACTTGGAATTACATAAGATAAATTGCTGACTCTGTGAATGCAACCTTTACTTTTAAAACTAATTTGCGATATAGTATCTCAAAAGAGAATTAAAGAATCCTCTACATAGTAAGCATGCAGGCTAAAATAATGTCTTGCTACATATTGTGACAAGAATAGCTTCTTGTTAAATGTAAGCAAGTAAGCATATTGGCATAAATACAATACTATGAAGTGAAGGCTGCATGTGGTGACACAAACTTTTAATCCTAGTACTATGGAGAATGAAGTAGACATATCTCTGTGATTTCAAGGCCAACCTCATATATATAGTAAGTTTCAGGATAGGGAGGTCCTGTTTAAAAACAAAAAAAAATGAAAAATTATGAGTTTTAAATTCTGAACCTGAGTAAACAAAGGTAAATATTATATTTATATATATAAATATTATATATTGACTTGTACAACAAGATCTTAAAATCTACAAAAAATAATATACAGTTTGAAGAAAAGAAAGGTTATAAAATTAGAATTATCTTTGTTCTAAGAATCACAGATAATTTTCCAAACAATATTTCTAATACATCTTTATAAATATATAAATATCATTTACATAGAAAAAATGCTATATGTAGTTTACAATGCTATCACAAATTTAAAATACCAAATATGTCTAATTAGTTCAACCTTTGTTTAAAATAGAGAAAAAATATTATTTGGGGATTTCTAGGAGCATTCAGAGAAGTCTTAATTTTGAAACAAGATTATATGGCATGCCTATCAAAACACAGAATGCTTAAAATACTTGACTTAATAAGACTTCAGATCATTTTGAAATAACAATTATTTAACAAATACAACATCTGTATTTCCATAAAAGGAAAATATATGTTGCTTAGTTTTTAATAGATAATGCAAAATCCCTTTCATGTCTCAGTATAAATAAATAGCCCAAAAAAAGTCTGTCCCTCTTTTCACAAAAAAGTACCTCACTCTAGTTTTGTGATACTACATCATTGAATTAATTTAGGAAAAATGTACAAAGAAGTCTTAGTCTTTTTTTCAAACTGGGAAGCCCTGATATTTAAACCTAATTTTCTAATCCTTGTGGTGTGTTTTACTCTAATCAGGGCTAATCTTCACATGTAGATACATCCTTTAATCGACTATTTTGGATGGTGTCTTACTGGATATCCCAGTGGTTCTTGGATTTGCTCTTCTCTTAACTTGGGTTCAGAAATGTTGGAATTACAGTTTTTTATTTACTTTTCAATTGTTATGATAAAACACTAAGATTAAGGAAAATTATAAAAGTGAGTATTCAATTGGGCTTATGATTCCATAGTGTTACCAGTTCATGATGGTTGAGGAAAGATAAGGTGGCAGGAAGAGCTGAGAGTTCATCTCAACTGGCAATCAGGAGGCCAAGAACACACTAGAAATGGCATGTGTCTTTTGAAACCTCAAAGACAAATTCCAGTGCCTTACTTCCTTCAACAAAGTCACATGTTCTAATCCTTCCCCAGCAGTTCTACCAACTAGCGATTAAGTATTTAAATGTATAAACCAATAGGGGCTGTTGACATTTAAATTATTGAAACAAGTACATGCCACAATGCTCAATTTCTTTATTAATGATATTTTTAAATTTTTGTTTTATTATTTTATGAGTATTGTTGTTGTGTCCCCAGGTATACCTTGTGTATACGTGTACCTTGTGTACTCTTGTACATGTGGTAGCTAGAAGAGGGCATCACATATTCTAGAACTGGAGTTATAAAAAGTTGTGAGCTACCATGTGGGTGCTGAGAATTGGATCTGGTCCTCTGGAAGAGCGTTCATTACTTTTATTTCCTAAGTCACTTATCTAGACCCAATAATATTTTTTAGTCTTAAGTGAATTTTCTTTTTAGTAGAAATAAGGAAATAAAATGATCACATGAACATATGTTTCATCATTGTGTGTATGTGTGTGTGCGCATGTGTGTGTGTGTGTGTGTGTGTATGTGCATAGACACAGGATAGGTATACTATAGTTGTTAGTCCGCTGGAAGAGGTGATTTTGATTCTTTATGGATAGGAACTACCAAAAGATAAACAAGAAATCCATAGTGTTGGTATTCCATGACCCTAATTGCTAAAGGGACATAGATTTATAGCTATTGTTACTAAGAACAGAATATTATAGTTTTGAGACCAAGAATCTAGGAATTATAGCTTTTGGCACTATAAGGAACTTCTGAGTTTGGACCACCCATGGTCCTGAAAATGACAGCTAGTTTAAACCCTAACATCTCCCTAGGACCAATGCCAGCACTCACAACCAATTCCAGTACCACCAGCTTGATTACTAGGACCCTCTCTGCTATTAATGACTGATACAGTACTTGACACTTTCAGCACTTAGGAGTTTCAGTGGACTTTTTTTTAGCAATCAGAGCCTAGAGTCCATTGTCATATCCTTGCCTATATCTTCATCTGTCCCTAACCCTATTGTATCTACCTTGAGCAGGTTTTGGAACTCAGCCTCCATTCATTAGTGTTATTTGCCTAATACTGTTTTCCTGTTAGCCAACTCAGATTGTCCTACTTAGATGAAGAATAAAGGCAATCAAACAAACCAACAATCAAACACACAGAAACAAATAAATAATAAAGGATGGCAATGGTGCTTGTACCACAGTCCCTCATGCAAATAGGGTTAGCACTAGTCATGTGCCTTCTCTTGAGCCACCAGGAGAAATGAGTCTCCTGTGGCATGATGTGGATGAAAATGAATACAGGGTTTTCTAGCATTCATCCAGCCTTGACTTTCATCAAGTGCCATTTTCAATGTGTCTCAAATGGTCATGAGTAGAACATGTCTTCAGCCAGAAATGTAACAGTGACAAGAGTTGCAACATCAGAGAGAGTAGTGGCATAAGTACAAACAGGAGGGTGACTAAAGAGTTCTAGGTAGTATCCAGGATTGAAACAAAAGGCAACACATGGAGTAGCATGGAGTGGAGACAATGAGGATGAAGGAAATATAAAAAGGCAAGGAAAGATAAAGGCAAGTCTGAATAAATGGTCTATGAAGAGACAGCGACAAAAGTAACTATACAGAACAGGACTATTTACCCTGCACACAGTTTTAATGGTAGAACCTCAAGCCTATGGATATGCTTTTTTTCTTGTGGTAAACTTTGCAGCAAACAAATCCAGGGTAATGGTAACACATTAAAAACAAGGAAGGCTCTTATTTAAGTACATATGGCTCTTTAATGGTCAGGAGACAAAAACTGCTGTGGGACAATGTTCTGTACCCAGTCAATTGTATTTTAATAAAGCGTTGATTGCCCAGTAGCCAGGCAGGAAGTAAAGGCAGAGCAACCAGGCAGGAAGTATAGGTGGAACAATGAGACCAGGAGAATTCTGGGAGGAAGAAAGATTCAGTCTGCAGTTGTTACCCAGCCACAGAGGTAGCAAGATGAGAGGGCCTCACTGATATAAGGTACCAAGCCACGTGGTTAGCACAGACAAGAATAATGGGTTAATGCATGATATAAAAAAGAGTTAATAAGAAGCCTGAGCTAATAGGCCAACCATTTTATAATTAATATAGACCTCTGTGTGCTTCTTTGGGACTGAATGACTGCAGGATCGGATGGGACAGAAAATAAGTCAACAAAAAATGTCATATACGAAAGAATATTTCAACAAATGGTCCAAAATAAAACTTTTCTTAAAGATTATTTCTATATTTAATTATGTGTCTATGCATGTCTGTGATGGTATGGTAACGTGGGTACAGTTGCCAGTGGAGCCAGAGGAGGACAATAGATCCCATGGAGCTGGGCCTGTGTTACAGGCACCTGTGAGACACCTGATATGTAGGGAACTGAACTCTTGTCCTCTGTAAGAGTAGCATATACTCCAGACCACTTGGACCATTCCTCCTGTCCCAGCAAACAGTACTTAATTGTGAAAACTGACATTTGACCAGCACGTATTTAACAACTGGACCATTGCTCCAACCCCTAGATCTGAAGAAGGTATTATTGATGGAATAGTTCCTCACATAGAAACTCAAGAAGGAAAAAATAATAAATCAAACTGCTGCTTAAAAACTGTGACTACTTCCCAATTCAAAGGAGCAAATAAAGATTGATTGTTTTGTTTCATTGCTTTGCATCAGGAGACCCTGTAGTAAATCCCTAAGACATAACCCAGCAGTTGAGTGGTCAGAAAGGACATGTAAATTCTGTATGGAGCATCATTCTGTAAATGTCATGTTCCTTAGGCAACCATCTATTTCAGCCTTTAAATATATAAAATAAAATCTTATACATAAATAAATACATAAAATACATAATACATACATAAAATAAAATATATACATAAAATCTTATAAGAATACTAAACCCTCTCAGATTTAATATGCAAATAAATTATCTGGTGATCTTTGTTAAAATGTCCACCTCAAGACAGTCAGCTTTGGTGTTGTCTAAAATGTATATTTCAAAAACAACTCAAAACACCTAGAAGTTATAATAATCCTGTTTCATAGTCTCACTGAACCATAAACACACTCACCATCTAAGAAAGTTGATTCCATTGTGCAGGCAATGTTTTCTGTTTGGGTTCCAATGTGAGGAAAATTTGCATCAACTGTCTATTCTTTCAGTTTTCCAATCTAGGGCCTGGAGAGATGGATGAGTAGCTAAGAGAGCATGCTGCTCTTCCAGAGGACCCAAGTTCAGATCACACCAGGACTCTGAAAGCTGTAAGTACTATAGAGTTTGGGTCTAATGCCTCAGCTTCACAGCTGATATTAATCACCTAAAAGGTAATTCACCCATCATCTTATAGACAGTTAGCCATATGCCCAGATTCTAGAAGCAGTCTTCTAGCAAGTGTTATCATCTTACTTCTTTGAGATAGCAAATCAGGGATTGGAGAGGCGCTTCAAAGCATTTGCTGCTCTTCCAGTTGAGCAGGGTTTGATTTTGAGAACCTGCACCTTTCATTCCAGTTCCAGGAAATCTAACACTGTCTTCTAGCCTCTGTAGGTACCAGGCACACATGTGGTGCACATATATGCATGCAGGCAAACAATTTTATATAGAGATAAGGAAAAACAAAATAAGTAGCTTTTTAAGGGGGAAAAATAGTCTGCCAACAGATATAGTGAAAAAGTGTAACTGGTCTGAAAGAAATGGAGATTTCCTAAAGAGACACATGTATTTCCCAATCTGAATGTCAGACTAACAAACAACTGATCCGAAAGAAATGGGAACTACCTACAAATCTTAGGTTGGGAGAAGGAAAAGGCCACTGCTAGAGGGGAAGATTGTCTCCAGGAAAGAGGTCTCAGTTCTAACAACTTGTCGGACCACCTTACAGGATGTGACTGAAACCCAAACAATGATGTTTCAATAATGGGTACCACCGCACCTTGACAAGGACTGTTTATATATGCATGTCCTTGGCCCTTTATTTCAGTTTTAACCTCTCTTGAGGACGCTTAAGATAATGAACTTGGGAAAATTAGACTTGGGAAAATCATGGGCTAGTTGGGCTTGGAGGATCTCTGGGTCTCTTTTCCCTCTTCTCAGGGTAATTACATTAAATAAATAATTTCTTCTACTTCCTACCATTAGTTTAGCTTTTTAAAATTGTCTTATTGAGGACAGGTATTCCAATCTGACTTAAGTTACAAACTGTGCCTCCCCCTCCCCCAGTGTAACATTAACAAACACTGAGTGAAAAGTGGACACACCCAAAATGTTGGTGCTGAAAATGAGCTAATGAAACTAATTTCTTTATTGAATCAATCAACAAACAACCAATACAGCAAAGTCACAGTACAAATAGACATTTTAATATTGGTAAAGCAGTAATCTGGTGGAGTAAGGTCATTTACTAGGCTAGGGTATGTGAAAAGTAAGTGTTCAAGAGGTCAGAGGAACCCCACCCTTCATGGGCTGGAAACAAAACGATATTCAGGTCTCAGCACAACCTACATTAATTCTGAGTACATAAGGCCACAACCAGGCTCATGGACCTAGTGTTAAAGCTAGTTCTAAGGACTTCATTACCAACTTCTTTCAGGATGATCAATGGTTAGGGATGGACATCTATTTACAAATATGACTCAAATCACTTAGGCAGGAAAAAGAACGGTATGGAGCACAGCGTGATAATAAGGGGGCATAAAGAATGTTCCCAGTGGTAACGATGGGCAAAATTTAAGCCTTGAGTCTCTGTCATCTTGAAGTTACATTGTCCCTGAAGCTGGCTTTCAATTTATCTCCAACTTCTTCCAAGCATGGGAAAGCTCAAATCATCTTTGAATATATATATATTAAACACATAAAATGAAAGGAGAGCAGGAAAGGGATAAAGAAGAAAGTTATTCAATCCAGGCATTCTCTAGCCAGCAGTGTCACAGTACTCAGACCAGAGCGTAAACTGTTTTGAAAAGCGGAGAGAAACATCACTACATGCACATGTTCTCTTCTACTCCAAAATAGGAAATAGTTTCTATGGCTAGCAGCGCAGCACTTGTCAGAGGGGACACACAGACATTGACACTTCTATCCAGAGGGAGCCTAAACACAGATGGTCAAAGCAGTGTGCTCATCCTTCACTTTTATAGTAAGACACAGGACATAAAATACTCAGGACAAAAATTCATCTTAGAAGAAGAGAAGGTGAAGGACTTGGCCGGAGGCAGAAAGAGTTCCTTCTCCTGGGCATCAGTCTTTTAATGTGAAGACCGAGGATTTCACAGATGTCTTCAACAAGTTATTGGCAGTACGCATAAGATTGGTGAAGCCACGGACTGTGGGGAGAACAAGAGTCAGGGCTTTGGTATAGCATCGAGGAAGGAAGCTCTCTCTCAGCCTCCCCAGTCATCACCCTCATCCCTACTATCTTTCCTCCTGGCTTTTCATTTCTGTGTAACCCAATTCGTTTTTCATCTACTCTGATTCAGGACTTTCATCAGCAGGGAGACAATGAATGTTCAAGAGTATCTGTTCTCAGTCCAGGATTATTGAGATTC
This sequence comes from Dicrostonyx torquatus, assembly GCA_028555095.1. Lineage (NCBI taxonomy): Eukaryota > Metazoa > Chordata > Mammalia > Rodentia > Cricetidae > Dicrostonyx > Dicrostonyx torquatus. The sequence continues at coordinate 218,486 of JAQHUG010000721.1, read as the reverse complement.
ATCTCAGTACTGAGCTAGAGAGGACAGTTACTGTTACACTCTGTTCTTCCTGTTTCCCCATCTATGCCCCTTCCCCCTATACTCATCTCTGTCCACCCACAATGACACATATCACCCATATTCTGCCACAGAAAGACAAGTTAACGAAGTAGAAAAGCTCCCAGTCAGCCAGGAGTGGCACATGTGGGGCCTCTGGGCTCACTCTCCACAAAGCCTGGAGACACAGTGGCTGGCTTCCGAAAGGAGAAAGAAAAGGGGTAAGGACTGTGCTCCTACCTGCATTGTTGTGGAGCCACACCACAGCCTTTCTTTCCAGAAGTCCCCACTCACACTGCAACTCTTTGCCATTGGCGTGCAGCCAGATCACAGCCAGCATTGTAGCCCAAGCCGAGGGTTCCAGTACCTGCACGGACAGTAAAGTCCCTGATGCCCAGAATGGAGCAAGAAGTCTCTCAAGAGAACACATACAGAACTTCACTTGTTCCCCATTCTGTATCCCCCAAACTGCTGCTGCATAGAGTTTCTTGGTTCCCTTCTATGCCCAGCATGCATTCAGTACGTCAGATGTTTTGCCCGGTTAACAGATTAACAACCCAGCGAGTCTCAGGATGGAAAAGTCTCTAGTTTTAGTTCCAGTGCAAAGACTAGGTCAGCCATAGGAGCCCATTAAATGCTTCTGAAGAGCACGGTCCCACTGTGCCCAGAGAACATACATAAAGAGCTGTCTTTATAAAATATTTAGGTTACAAGAATCCCCTTTTTCTTCCTCCACTTGAAGGGACAAACAGAAAAAAAATGTCAACTGAATAGTTGCAAAACAACAACAAAAAGTCACACAAAGGTGAAATGGTTTACCTAGTAAATGATAGAGGTGAGACCAAAGACCAAATGAGTTTTTACTAATTACATTATTGAATTGAAAACTTCAGTAAAATAATATCACCCATAAGTTTTTTCCTACTGTTCCTAACATTTTAGTTTTTAGACTCAGCAAGTCAATGAACATTCCTGCTTCTAGTATGACTCTCTACATTCAGAAATAGCTATCTTGTCCTCTTTGAATGATGTCATTTTGTTAGTTTGCTTCCTCCCCAGAGAAGCTGCTCAAGGAAGCATAAGAATGCCAGGTTTGTTATCCTTGCATGAGATCAGAGTAGCTTTTAAAGTATACTTGGAAATGGTCATACTCAGAAGTAAACATATTTGTGAAATTCACCTGTCACAGCCCAAACATTTGGCTTTACAGGTCAGCCTGTGGCCTCCACCAACCACCTCAATATGTGTGTCAGCCAGTTAAAATGTCTGGTTTCACAAGCAACTTCTGGCAAGACTTTGTGTCTTCCTTCCCTTGTATAGGTGAGAATTTAGAACCAATATCTATATTTGCTTTTATTAATACTATATGTTGTGGTCATTTTAAGAAATAAAATTGAGATTATCTTATCTAATACTTTTGGAACCCAGACCTGCTTTTCTCTTACTTTTCCCATCAAGAATCTTTTGCATAGCTTATCTCTTAGTTCTGTCATACATCAATAGGGATATTTGTGGTGTGGGAGGTCCTTTTGTCTGTGTGTTGCCTTTATTGGTTAACGAATAAAGAACTGCTTTGAGCCTATGGCAGGGAAGAACAGAACTAGGCAGGGAAAGCTAGGCAGTATACTGGGAGAAAGAAGGGTGGAGTCAGAGAGTTGCTTGGGAGCTGCTGCAGGAGAAAGATGTGTTGAAACTTTGCTGGTAGGCCACAGCCTCATGGTGATGCACAGATTAATGAAGATGGGTTAAAATCATATATATGAGTTAGCCAATAAGAACCTAGAGATAATGGGCCAAAAAGTGATCTAATTAATACAGCAGCCTCCTCCAACACATTGGAGCCCACATGTTCATCAGAATCTTCATTGGGAATACTGATATACAAAAATGAAGAACTTGGTGGATTTAAAAAAAAACCAATCAAATAAAATATTCAAATACTTGAAAAATATTACAATTTAAAATAGATTTACTACTTAGTGTTATGATTTTTTAATGAGTTTTTACTTGATCCAGATACTTATTTTTTCAATAAGGTCTCTTGTTCTCAAATATTATATACCAGGTGGCTTGTTCTCTTAATTCTGTTGGCCTGGTTGCCATCTTCAAAAAGGGGATGTTCACCTCACATGTGCTGTGCTCAATCAATCTGTGCTAAAATTTCTTGATACTTTCATTTTTCTAATTTCTGTAAATTACCCTTTATTTTTTGTTTTAAAACAGCATTTTTTTGTATAAAAATACAAGGCTAGACACACTTTTGAAATCTTCAAATACCTACATTTTTAAAAGTAAAAGTAAACAGCACAATAATTTTAGCATTTTGTTGTTGTTGTTTTGAGGGCTTCAGATTGCAGGGCCTTAGAGGTGCCCAGCATGAGCTGTAAATACCCATGAACTGTATCCTTCAGTTGCTCGTGTGTTTTATTTAGCTACATATACTGCAAATCAGCAGCTTAACATGTAATTCAAACTAAATAAGTTCTGTGTGTATTTTTGTGCTGGTTCTTTGAAGTACCTATGTGCCACATATGCTGCACTTTAGTTTAACTGTGGCTTCCTTTTCCATTAGCCACATTCCAGGGACATAACAGTCGCAGGCCGCTAGTGGATACTGTACTGGACAAGGTGGCTAGACACTAAGTGAAGTTCATTTCATCACATCCCAGGTTTAGAAATTATTCAGAATATAAATTTACTCTTCATTGGTTTTTCAATTTGTCCTATATTTCAAGAATTTCTCGTCAGCTGGATGATTTATCAAGTTATCTTACAATTTTCAGTGTAATTTATCCACATGACCATAATTCAACATGTTTGAATTAACTGGTCAGCCTGTTGTGACTTCAATAAACTTTGAGTAAAGTGTAGGCCATATCCTTTGATTGAAGGTGAAACCATAATGGTACTATTTTTAAGGGTTCTTAAGACACAGACCTAACATCGTTTGTAGCTCTACCCACCACTAGCAGACAGGGTCTGTAATATTCACCTTTTTCATCTAGAAACATCAACACAAAAGAAAACTTCTCTACTGACTGATGTGAGGAACAAGTAACAGCACGTATGATAATTGCTTAGCTAGATAATTTTTACTTTTAGAGCTAAAATAACTGGTCTATAAATATATATGAACATAATAGAATATGAATGAAGTAGAGGAGGATTTGAGGTTTCTTTTTTCATCCATTACCCTTTGAATGGACTTGATGTTAATTTTAGTCTATTCTTGATCTTACAGTTCCATTATAATCACAAAATCTATCAACCTCTGTATACTAGATGTCTAGTCCATATCACTTCATATTCTCTTATGTTAAGTAGACCTTGATTCATGCAAAATTTTACTACTAGAAATATTAAAAAAAATAAATGTCTTTGATTTTTATTTGGATTTTACCTCAGTAGGGTGTGCAGCCGTTATGTCTTCCAAGCTAATACCTAGAACCTTGGCTAGATCCTCATTCATATCCCAGGAACCATTTGCATTTTGGAGAAGGATCAGCTGTGCAACAGTATGCTCCATACTCCCTTTAAGAAGAGAAGAAAATATATTAAGTACCGGGAATTATACTGTTTCTTGGCCTAGCTGAGTGGCTTTCTGAATTCAGAGCCATATAATAGCAAGAGTGCTGCAGAAAGCCAGCCTTCAGATATCCTCATGATATATCTTCATGTCCAGTATGTGAAAGGATGGCCAGGGTAGAATGAACCAAATAAGATGTCAGCTCAGTCATGGAGGCCCTGCCTACAGGAAGTGTATGTAGGAAGAGATGGCAAAGAGGGGATCATTAAAAAGATACCCTAGAGCCCATTAGAGGTTTAAAGATCCTATATTGTAGTCTAATGGAGCTGGGCTAAGCCATGGCAAGGACAGGCACTGACTAAATCTTACCTGCTTTCAAGTGTCCCCAGTAGATTTCCTGGTAGGAAGATTTGGAAGACTGGTACTTTAATATTCATAGATCAAATAATCAAAATAAGGTCTTGCTCACCTTGTTGGTAAGTGTGCAATCTGAGTATGTTGGGCAGCTCAGGGCGAGTATCGGTGTGAATCACACATTTCATCCTCTGGCTGTAATGAGGCTGTGGTGGTGCGCCTAGATGGATGTGTGAGAGGCAAACCTTGGTAAGACAACGTCCCTGGAAAAAAGCTCACTGAGGCTGTAGGGACCGTTATGATTCATTGAACTTAAAGGATTCTCACCATCAGGCATTTGAGCCATGACTGCACAGTAACCCGTGCGTATGCTCCTCGGAGGCTGAGACATAGGACCACTGGAGCAGGGTAAAACCTTGGGGAAACCTGAAAGGCACAAGTACAGACCTTTACATTGTGGCATTCATGGTCTCAAAAGCTAAAAAAGATGATGAAATCTGATGATTTGAGACACAAGCACCATCTTCTTCAGCTTTAAGAGCCACCTCTGTATTTCATTCTTTCCCCGTGTGCTGTCTTCTTGTGCACTCTCTGACCCTCTCTACTTTCTACCTTCTTCCTTTTGAAACCTCCAACACACACAAAAAAATCTTCATCCATCTTTTGGTTCATCCCAGGGAGCTCCTTTCTACCATGTCTTAACACGAAGTGAACTTATACTTCCCATATCATTGCTATCATTCCCATGGACACTATCAGTAAGGACAGGTTTAAGGAGAAGTGTTGGAAGCTTTTCAGGCCCAAATCATCACACTTCCTTCCTCATTTGGGTTGCTTTCTATCTGTCTTCATGTTTGAGCCTTCTTTGTTACCTCCTGTGAGCCACTGATCTACCCGAAACTCAGGATAATGACTTCCAGCCAATTTCGACCTCTGCCATCAAGTTGAAATGAAACATCCTAATGTAATTGGACCTGACTTCCTCAAATCTAGGTGCTTTGTCTCTATTCTACTTCAGTGCCAACCTGATCACTCATGACAAACTTGTCATCATTCAGCATTGGTCTACTCTTCAAACAATTAAATAGAATTTATATATGTAATATATATAAAATGCTAACATATATATAGTGTGCGTATAGTGTTTTAACTTAGTGACTATTATATTTAGACTCTTTCCACATTTTAGAATACATAAATCCTGTTTTTCTATTTTCCCCCTTTAACATCGTGTTCCTCCTAACCACGTTTTGTTTTTACTCATCTCAATATTTTGCACACACTTAATTACTTAATTACCATCAGTAATTTCCTCTTTATTACATCTATCTGGCAAAAACCCTAATTTGGGAATGAAGCCAAAGCTCTATCCATTTAATTTTTATTCATGAAATTAATGAGCATTGATAAAATAAATTCCCCAGATCATGATTGTCTTTAGTTGCTTTAAAGGTGCCCTTATCTTGAACAAATGATCATATTTCTCTCTGAGCATCCCATTTTACAAGCGTACTCAGTGGCTCTTTCAAATCTACTCCTGCTCAATGCCTTTTCTCCTTCATCTTTCACACTGACTTAGTCATTAGTCATCATTGTGTTCCTGAACAATCTAGTCATCCAAACCACAAACCACCCTTCAGCTTTTTACTTTTGATCATCAAGGTTTATAAACATTTTTAAAGTTTTAAATTTACCTTGTTTCTTTTCTCAACACCTAGTTTCAATTATCTTTCCCAATTGATATATATATATATATATATATATACACACACACACATATACATATATATATATAGAGAGAGAGAGAGAGAGAGAGAGATTGACTGATATATATCAATACCTATAGTGGAACTTGAGGATGTTTTAAACATTTTCTTTACATACTATTCTCAGAACATCAAAACTCATTATTTATAGAAGTATTTAGGGATAAAACTCACCATCCGAAGAATTTCTTGGCCTAGTAGAGGAACCTCCCAAGAGAATTGGCCTTGGAATCTCCCGATGAACCAGGGGCCCCTGGACAGGCTCGTTGAGCTCCTTGTTGATGGCAACGAAGGCTGTGAAAGAACTCATGACTCCAGACTCTAAACTGATGTCCAACACATCTCTTTTAAGTACCAGTGTTGTCTCTCTGAAGCCAAAGTCTTTGGACTGGATCATAGACTTCGCAGCAAGACGATGAACGGTGAGGCTGAATGGAAAAAGAAATCATTTTGAGAGTAAGTGGAAACCTGCATGCCTTTTAGTTGGTGGTCTTAAATGCTACACATCACAGAGGTAAGGGACTGTGAGAGAAAAGTGGAGGAAATATAAGTGGGCAAAAAACAAAACATGATTGTAGGGACACAATTGGGTTCAGGGTAAAGAGAAGGAATTCAGGCACCAAGGAGAACAGGGATAAAGAAAGAAGGGAGAGGAAAGAAAACAGAATTCTTACTTGTCATCAGTCTTGGGTTGTAGAGAAAATGTCACCTTTTCCTCATAACTTTTGCCATGAAGAGTGTATTTGAGACAGACCTCACCTGTAGCCTCTTCCTGCTATAAATTAGAGAAGAAAAGTAAAAGACAGGAATCACTAGGAAGATGGTGAGAATGTAAGCTACAAACCCCCGTCCAGTTTAACCCATCCAAGTTTCTATCCAGAAACCACATGCCCAGGGAAGCCAAAACCTGGCATGATGAGAATACTTGGCCCGTTAGTAAATACAACAACCTGCTGAAATTCAAAACTATCTACTTTATTTACTGAATCTGCTAGGGTAGTAGCTGCATCGCAAGAGAGACTAATATTGTGCACTCACAGGTATCTGTCCAACCAGTAGGGTGTAGTTGATTAACCTTTGACCCCTAAAGATAACAGTTTGCTCTGGAGATAGCATGTGTGCAAACAGGTTAGGAGGCAAATTCCAGCTCAGAGAGATATCTTCTACTACAGACTGTAGAGAACGTCTTAGGGATCTAAGAGCCTGCAGGAAGAGAAAGGGCAGAGGCAATGTGAGTAAGCAATGATAATGATTGGTGTTACTAACGACTTACGGTACATAGGGATCATAAGCCATAATGAATATTATGTCTAATTCCTACTGCTGTACAGAGAGATGGCCTTACTGCTCTTTCTTTGTGATTTCAGTTAACACATAAATGTGAAAGATTTAGTAAAGATGCTACCAGTAAGACAGAATCATAGACTGATGTCTGAAGATGGCTTCTCTTTGGAAATACTAATAAACCAGTACATCGATTGGAAGTCAGCAATTTTTTTTTTTTTTTGGTTTTTCGAGACAGGGTTTCTCTGTGACTTTAGGAGACTGCACTGGAACTAGCTCTTGTAGACCAGGCTGATCTCGAACTCACAGAGATCCGCCTGCCTCTGCCTCCCGAGTGCTGGGATTAAAGGCGTGTGCCACCACTGCCCAGCGGAAGTCACCAATTTTATCATACATAGCACACTTGATTTTTTTTCCTTGCTTTATACCCTTTGCATTGACGGTTGGATATAACACTAAAAGAGGTCCTGAAGTACATACTTGCATTCTTAGGCAAGAGGCAAGACAATCAAAGTTCTTAGTCTGTCTCTGGTTTCAACACAAAATCCTCAATGTTCAGCAGTACATCTCTGAGCTTAGGCCTAAAGGACTTAGAGACATTTTTCCACATACTATATTGTGCCATCTTTCCACAGGCTGGAATTTCCCCCCACTAAGGATATGAGCTAAATATTGAAGACATCAGGTAAATTGAACACCAGCCCTTGAAGAAATATTCCATATTATCCACTCTTTATACACGGTGGGACCCCCACCTTGGACTGCATCCTGTCATTGCCTGTGATAAATTCTGCAGTGCCCCCTGACACCCGGGCAATGTTTTTGATTAAACTGGTGGAGGCTCCTTCTCCAATACCAAATGAGAAACACCTGTGAATGGAAGAAGATGGAGATTAAAGGCATAACTTGATCAGCATTATCAAATTAATGCTTTATTATCAAAAATTATACAAATATAATGTACTAGAATAACTGTCATTCACTTAATATGTTCTATTTTAAAGAAACATAAAAATATTCCACAGTTATGATACAATTTAACTATCTGAAGTCAGAGATAATTTCATATTTCATTTTTCATGTGACAATTTAGAGCACAAAAATGAAAAAAATCTGTCCAAAGTCATACCCTGTAACTGATCTGTCTAAGTATACAGTTTCTCATATATATATATATCAACAGCACCTTCCTGGCACTGCATAGTGTTTTCTCTGGCAGGAGAATGTCAGGATAAGGAGTATGGCCCCTGTCCTTCTAAGGGTAAGTCCTAACTCTGCCCAAGTCTACGCACAACAAGCATTGTTTTATCCATGGTTTAATTTCCCAAGAATAACAGTATACACACAGATAGTACATTATTGGTAAAACAAACAAGCATTTTAGATGGCACAAAACAATTTCCATTGTAAATCAACACACTGTAGATTAGGACTGCTTATTGGTCTCTTTATATTGGGTTAGCATAAGTCACAGCTCACAGTGAGACCAATTTTGAGATTAACATTCTACATTATGCAGAATTCAGGACCAAGTCTTAATGACAGGGAATGGCCAGGGTTTCTTATCCTATTTAACACAGTCCACCATAATCTTTGCAGTGCAACTTTGAAATCTTTCAACGGTGAGCTGGATCTAAACTATAATTTATCTTTGTGTATAAAATCAAATTGAGAATTCCAGTGTTAGACTGCTTGCCTAGAACTCACTAAAGTGCTTCATGTAGTTGCCAATGAAAACAATGATAGCAAAATTACATGATACTTAAATTGTATCAAGACAATTCCTGATGCTTATATAGTTTTACTATTTCAACAATCACAGTAAACCAATTAATAAATACTACTACTTTCTCCATTTTCAAGTAAGAAATATAAAGCTTAGAAAGGTAAATTGATCTCATTGTTTAGTAAGCAATTTAATAAGTCAATGGCTAAGTAAGTGTGACTTACATGAGTTTAATACATAGCATAAGTTCGAACACTCAGTGTGGCTCTGCTCTTGGAAATGCTAGCTACTGTTTTCTAAATCACTAGAAAACTAGAGAAGATCTATAAATATTTCCCTTTCATTCCTTGAGAGCTTTAATTATACATACATTATATTTTGATCATGTTCACACTTCACTACCTGCTGCAATCCTCCTAGACCCTCTGCTCCAGCCATTTCCCCTACTAATTCCATGTACTCTTCTATAGCACAATGAGTTTAGACAGTATTGATCACATGTGCATGGGTGTAGAACTATCCACTGCACATGGGCAACTTGCCAGTGGCCACTGCCATGAAACAAACTGGTTTCCCTACCCTAGCAATGCTCATCTGCCAAAGCTTCACATACTCTGAAGAAGGATATTTTTATTCTATTTTATTCTTGCCCTAGACCCACACAGGAGTTACACAGTATGCTCACGTGCATTCATTTGCCACAGTACTTATGGTTTGGGCAGATTTCTACATGTTTTACTTCTTATAAAACATTTAGAGTTGAAAAAAAAAAAGTAAAGAGGAAAGTAAAATGACCCATTGATCTATTTACTGTCAGTGTAGAAAACAAAAAGCAAATTAGTTTTCTATGTAATTGATGTTATTGAAACATTGTCTTTAGTTTTGTAAAAGAAAATAAGTATCACTTAGTAAGTCTCAAAACTTTCAATCATTGTCAAAAGTCTCTAGTATCAGGTAATACTTATTTACATGTCGCCTTGCTAAAACTCAGTTTCCCCAGTAGAAATGAGACTGTCCAATTACCTGTGCCTTTTGCTGTGGAATTTAACTTCCCTGATTACATTAAAAGTTTCAGCAACTTCTCCATCTGTGAAGACAAAGACCTGACGAAACCAAAAGTAGAACACCCATGAGGTCAGCGTCAAGTTCATATTAATAGAAAAGAACTTAACTAGAAACAGTTCAACTAATTTACATTAAAGTCTCTGGTGCCTTTTTAAAAACAGGCAGGAGATTTCTAATCTCCAGTGTTCTTTGGTCATTTAGAAAGTTTGCACAGGGTCAGTGCCCCTCTCCCATACAGCAGAAGCCTGAAATACATACAGTATTTCCATAGTCTTGCACTGACATTCCAGGACATGTATTCTTGAGAATTTTCATTCCCTCCACCCATTCTTTTAGCCTTGTTCCAATTCTTACCTGTAAGGGATGCCCTGGAATAGGGGGTTTCCTGAAAACTTTCCGTAGTGGTGTTAAAATTTCTGTCCCTCCCAGATCTGCCAACATAAGCTTTACTTTCTCCACTGCTTTCTCCATGGTTTCCTGAGTGTACTTCACACTCTTCCTGGAAGAAACAAACACACATGGTCATGTGATAGCAGCATCAAGTTGCAGGGGGGCTGAGAAACCCCATCAAATAATAGTCCTTTCTGAACTCCCCCCACGCCCAGTTAAACTTTTCACCAACCTTTTCATACTGCAGTTCCTCCTTTTAAAATATATTTTATATGATTTTTACAACATTTTGTGTATGTGTGTGCACACATGCCTGTTCAGAAGACAGCTTGTAGGAACTGATTCTCTCCAACCACCATGTGAGTCCTGGGGATCAAACTTGGGTTGCCAAGCTGGGCAGCAAGCATTCCTACCTACTGAATTCATACCTATCTTGGAAGCCCTCGTGTATCTTCTTGAACTCTCTTTCTAGAAACTTACGGAAAGAATGCCTCATGGGTGGATCCAAATCCATAGATGTTGAAATAGCAGCCCATAGGCAAACTCTTCAGTAGCAGAATCAGTGTTTCCTAAAGGTGAGAAAGCAGGGTGAGGGGAGTAAGTAGGCACACACATACACAGATGCCTGGTACAACGGTAGAGGTTGTGGGCTGTCGGGCCACTTTATTCCAAATTGTACTCTAAGAAAAGCCGGAGAACTCAGACAAAGAACATATCTCCATCTCAAACATTCCCCAGATGAGCCCAACAGATTCATCCTCTGTGAGCATATTGGTCCTGGGAAAGACAGACGCTGTTTTTACCTTGGCAGCATCTATCCTCAGCTGAGACCTGTTCTGGCCACTCATGGGGCTCTTCATACTTCCTGAGCGGTCCATAAGGAACACAAACTCTCCACATTTTGTTGCAGTCTCCACTTCTGGAATATCTGGATAGAAACTCACCATTGCAGAAGGAGCGCCCATCAGGCTATCTATACAGAAAGGATAAGGACCTCATAAGACAAATAGAAACTCAAGAATCCTAAAGTCCCAAGAACACTTTGCTGATACAGGCTTGAAATCTCAGTTACATGGGAGACTAGTACAGAAAAATTGCAAGTTCAAGGTAATCTAAGCTACAGAATGAGTCCAAGGCCCAACTAGGCAATTAAATGAAGTCCTTTCTTAAGGGAAAAAAAAGGACTAAAAAGAGTGCTGGGAATATAGCTTAGTTGCAGTGATTATCTAACACATGAAAAGCTCTTGATCCACTCCCGAGAAAACACACACACACACACACACACACACACACACACACACACACACACACACTCATTCACTGTGAACAGAACAGTGAGCTAGGAAGACTCAAGCCAAAACCTTGTTTTTTGTTTGTTTCTTCCTTCCCTGTGTCCCTTCCTTCTTTCCTCCCTCCCTCTCTCCCTGTTCTCCAGCCCTCCTTCTCCCCTTCCTTCCTCTCTCTTTCTCTCTCTCTCTCTCTCTCTCTCTCTCTCTCTTTCTTTCTTTCCAGCAGTCTACTTGCAAAGGGCTGGAGGTGTGCTATAATCATTCAAGAGATCCAAGTAGAGGAGATCTGCAAATGAAGAAAGGGTGTGGCATGCAAAAGTAACAGTGGCAGTGCTGTCAGTGCTGTCAGTGCTCTTTTCCTGGCACCTCAACAGACTGGTGAGACACCTTAGGTGAGCATTTGCCAAAATCAGCCCAGGATTTTGAATGCTCTCAGCAAATCAAAGCCATTGGAATTTATTTCATTGATCATTAAGACTTTAATTGCAGGAACCAAGAGATGACTTGACAGGTAAAGTAGTCAAGCCTGAAGACCTAAGTTTGTTCTTCTGGACCCATGTGGTGGAGAGAAAGAGTGACTGTTGCAAGATGTCTCTTGGCCTCTGAATGTACACTACGCCACACAAGCTCACATGTTCACAGTAAATAAATACATAGTAAAAATGTTTTAAAGACTCAGTGCAGTTAGAAAATGATGACAATGAACATAAATGTAATTCTTAGGTTGAAAAATTATAAGATAATTGATAAGAATTATGTATGCCAGTATAAGTTCTATCTACTTTGATTATGGCATATTCATTGATTGTCCACAGATGAAAGGAATACATAAAGATTGACATGGAACTCCAAGTACCTTATTGAATAATAGTCTGAAGGACATACACACACACACACACACACACACACATACATATTGTTGATGTATAGAAAATTCTTTATTTAAAACCTAATGAAAATTGATTCTGGAACTGAAAAACCAGCAGAGAGATATAAGGTCATTCAAAATGGAAGGGTTATTGCATCCCCAGCACAATTGTTTAGAGAGTACATGAGGTTACACAATTACATTGTATTATCATTACAAAGTGAATCTAGAGTGGCAAGTATGAATTCTTACTAGGCCTGTGGTTTAGTATGATCATAGATCTGGGCTTGGTTTATTCTCTTATCCATTGTATACTCAAATAATTGAGTGAATAACATAATAAATTTGGTGTTACTTAGGAGGGATTTGATAGGATATTACTGGAAAAATAATTTTTACAGAATCCATACTATAGGATATACCATAAGGAATGCAGAAACAGCTTTTTGTTTTATGTGTGTGAAGCAGATTTTTTTTAGATAAGATGAGCTCAACAATGGAGTATTTCATGGCTGCTAAAGAAAGAGTTCACTAAAAGTATAGCAAAGTATCAACTAAAGGACAAACAAAGAATAGAACTCTATGGGAAAGAAATTGCTTCTAACAAGCTGTCTATAATTATCTTGGGAACTTCTGCATGGAGTGCTGGCTCTATGAAAAAAATTGCTGCAAAAGTTATTACAAATTAAAACCCAAAGACTCATATTGGTGAATTTAAGGGTGAAGCTTTGTTGGACAAATATTAGCAATGGGAGACTGAGATGACATTAAAATGAGTCTAACCAGTGGGCTGCACATGGCCAATAACAATAAGAATGTGACCAATATACACTTGTACATCAAGTATATGTATGATGGCCTTCAAGATCAATTTTGAAGATAACGATACTATGTCATATTGTCAAAATGTTGGACAGATCTACTTAGAAATTGATGGTCAGTAATGCATCTTTCATGTATGATCATAATTCCAGCCATCACCATGATTATCTCTGTCCCCAAAGACACAGAATTACACCAACATTGAAAATATCCCAGAAGCAACATGATCTTTGAACCAAGCAGCACAGCGAATGGTGGCTTAAGAAGGCCCAAGGTTACAAAAGATTGACATGTGCTATGCCAGATAGAGTTATAAGGAAACACACACACACACACACACACACACACACACTTACTTGAGATTTGGAAAAAGACAGATCTTAAATCAAGGGAGTAAACTTATTAGGAAGGTAACCTAGAAACTTACAGATTATATTTGAGAAATTGAACAACCAGAGGGAAACAAACTATTCAGAAATAGATAGTGATGATTTAATGAATAACCAGGTAGATGCAGAACTTGGCATTTACGATAGTTAAAAAGCTAAAACCTGATGTTTATACTTATCTTGATATGAAAAATACTGAACTTCACATGTGATTACATGTTAATGTGATCAATTGATAAAAGTTATTTATTGAATTTAAAAAGACAAACTGCTAAACAGTATCAACCTAACAACAATGAATACTTTTGTATTTCCTACATTTACAAATTACTCCTTTTAATGTACCTACTTTATATGGTAGACTTTTATTTCTGAGTTACTTTCCCCTTACATTACATTTTTAGGGGATTTTTTTTATTCTAAATTATTTCAACTTGGCAATGAGTATTATTTTAATAGGTACACTTTAAGCATGTTATTGAAGGCATAGTAAATTTGATCCCTGTGATATTTTCTTATTTACTAATATTTTACATTATGGAAATGATGAGGGTATCCTCTGCATATTATGTGTGTTTCCTTAAGATTTTAAAAATTTGAATTTTCTAAATTATCATCAATGTTAACACATCTGATTCAAATTCTCCCTACAATGCCAAATAATCTTGCTGCTGACTTTGAAACAAGAAAATGTCAACATAGTGTTCTTTAATTATTTTTATTTTTGATGACATTATATGTACATATTACACATCCTGGTCACACTCACCATTTCACCCTCCCTTGCATCCCCTACCAAACAACTCCTGTCCCACTAGAAGTTCCATCCCATAATGTCTTTTGGTTTCAGTTTATGTTTGGTTTTGGTTTTGTGGCCCCTAAATTTCATTAGGGCTGTCCTCTTGAGCCTGGGTTTTTTTTTTAACACACTTTCTGAAGCATGAGGGTATTATCAGATTTGGACACGTGTGATCTTTTAAGAAGAGAAAATGTCACAGAACTATTTTGAAGTGTATCTTTCTCAAGACTGCTCACAGTTCATGTTCACACCATTTGCATTTTCTTTTGAGTAATTTGTTAACATTCTTTCTCCAACTATTTATTAATGGACTTATGCTTGTCTAGAAGACAAAATCACCTTATTCTTTGTTAATCTATTTTTGGTTATAGAAGTGCAAGGACTTTCAGTGTTTCATACTGATAATGCTTTCCTGGTCACTTGGCAGAAAAATCAGAGTGGAAAATTTTGAGGGTAGTTTTAAGACAGAGTGTTCTCCTTTCTAGATGGTGACTTACAAGTGAGAAAGAAAATACCTGCTTCCCTTTCAGGCATCCCCATCTCCACAGCTACACTGGGGCTGTGCACTTCATTGTAGTAAATCAGGAGTTCCACATCCCGGTCAAACTTGTGTCCTTCAGTCAAGGAAACCTGAGAAGGAGATCAGCAGAGAAGCCATGTTAGAATTGCCACTGATCATTTCCAGAGATTGAAATCATATCTAGGTCTATAGGCTTCCAAGAGCAGCATGGAAAGAGTTATTGGACAAGGGGTAGGTAAAAGAGGCAGTAGCCCAGAAAGTGAGGAGGATCCAGGAAGGCTGAGTTAGAACCAGGTTAATAGCTAAGGCACAGAGAACAGGCAACTCTAACATTATGTACCTGAGCAGAGGTCTTGTTCTCTCCAATGTAGTCAATGGAACTCAGGGGACAGTTGGATTGGATTGTCCTGATTCCAAGCTGGGAGCTGATGGTGGCAACCATGCTGAGCGTGTATGGCAGGTCCTCCAAAGGGACTATTGGGGTCTTCAGATCCAGGGAACTGTCCACAGATTGCTCTACAGAAAGAACCTTAATTCTGTTCCTTGTCATCACTTCTAACACTCCAAAACCTTACGGTGATTTCCGAACATATGTTACCACAGACAGGTATCCAAAATGGAGTGGTACTCACCAGAGAGATGATACCTAGGATTCAGGATTGCTGGGAGCACATAACGCAGGGCCCCGTCATCTTCCAGAGGAAGCTCTTGCACATATTTCAGGGTGAGTGCCACCTTTGACCCTGGCTGCATGTTCCCCACATTGCAACGGAAGACATCCCTGGAGCACTTGTCTTCTTCTAACAGGTATGCCTGATATCCCCCAGAGAGGGCCTCTTCATACCTTTTGTGGGCCTGTGAGGAAGGACAGGAGGGATGGGGAAATAAGATGAAGATGAAACTAATGAACAGATAGATTGTACATAAAGCCAAGACTGTTTTTTGAAAAACTTTGATGGGTGCTACCACTGGCAGAGCTACACTCTGTGTGACTAAGTATCTGCGTCTCAAATAATTTAGATTAGAAGCAACTGAAAGAAAGAAAGAACATTTGATATAGGAATTTTTAAGTTGTTGTATTTGGTCTAAAGAGAACGTTCTGTGGAGACAAGACGGGAGACAATGAAGCATCCCTCCGACCTGGTACTTGTCCTGCAACTCTGCCACAATTTTCTTCCCATCCACCAAGGCCTCAAAGCTGTAGACAGCAGAGTCTTCATCCATGGGGAACACAAAGAAGGCCTCCAAGGGGACTTTCTCTTCATTCTCGTAATTTAAGGTTGCAGACACACCAGCCACAAAATCATTGATGGACAGAGTCACAGCAATGCTCTTCAGTGCCACTGGGGAAAGATCAGGGTTCAGTAGTTCCAGAAGATTTGCTAGAGTCAGACCCAGAGGCTAAACCCATCTAGATTCTAAAGAATTTGGCATTAAGACTCTTAACTCTTGCTTACCTGGATCCTTTACACCAGTGAGTAAGCCACTAGAAAGCACCATGTTGACACTGTTTCTGTGGAAAGACACATTATACACCATCATAAATGGTTAAAGCCAAACCTTGGAATACAAACACATACGTCTCTTTGGCAGAACGCAAGCAGACATGCAGAGGAGCAGTTTTAGAGCTAGGAAGAAGTGATGTAGAGTAAAGGAGACGGAAATGTCAAATAAATTTGTAGTAAAGAGCACCCCAGATGGAAAGATCTAGAAATCCTGAGGTTCCCACAAACAGGAACTCTCTGAGGCTGTTT
Source organism: Dicrostonyx torquatus (assembly GCA_028555095.1). Taxonomy (NCBI): domain Eukaryota; kingdom Metazoa; phylum Chordata; class Mammalia; order Rodentia; family Cricetidae; genus Dicrostonyx; species Dicrostonyx torquatus. The sequence goes on along the minus strand of JAQHUG010000721.1, from coordinate 201,898 downwards.
TCAATTGCATTTTCTCTAATGTGTGACCAATACATATATACATACTGAACAGGTACCATAAGTTTAGCTCTTCTGAACATCAATATGCTTTTTTAAGATGAGAACCATAGCACCAGCACATAAATGTGTCAATCCATATGGATGAGCTTCCTAGACTAGGGGACCAGACTAGATCCTTAGAAGGCATTTTTCCATGATGACAGATGTTAGCAGTGCTCTTTCTGTTATAGTCTCTATTTTTCAATGAACATCTGAGCTTTTGATTTGGTTCACACTGTTCAGAGACCTGCATGGAATCCAAGAGATGCCTGCATTTAAACTCCTTGTGGGTGAGTTGCTCTGGAGGTCAGAATTCAAACACATCGCCAATTTTCTTTCCAGGTTTTTTTAAAAATATACATATGAAATATTATAATGCAACATAGCATCAATTTAAAACTAGCGTATCCTGCTGGGTGTGGCGGTACACTCTTTTAATCCCAGTACTAGGGAGGCAGAGGCAGGAGGTTCTCGGCAGCCTGGACTACAGAGGGAGTTCCAGGACAGCCACAGCTATTACACAGAGAAACCCTGTCTCAAACACACACACACACACACACACACACACACACACACACTAGGGTATTCTAATTTTATTTCTACAATGTTATAATATTTATAAAAGACATCCTATGTTATGTTTTAAAAAGATGGACAGAGTACATGCTTCCAGGTTCTGATTTACATGATGGCCTTATCAGAGAGTCTATAGATGGTTTGTGTCTCAGGATTTGATAGCAACTCAGATTTGAACAACCTTGAAGTCCATTAAGGATGGACCCTTCCCTCGTAGCTGATTTTGGAACCCATATTCTGGTAACATTAAAAAGGAAAGCATAAACTTGACCCTACTTTAGGATTAAAAATACATACATTATGAAAAGATGGAGGTACTAGGACTTTTGGGGGGCCATTAAAGGAAAAATGTTTTATCCTGGTCAAAAGAAAAAAAATCTGAGCTTTCTCTCTCTGGCAATGAATATAGCCATGCATTATATATGATTTTCCTTCACTTAAGCGTTAATCCAGTTGGGCCTGTCAATCACCTGGCCAGGAACCTCTCCAGAAAGCTGACAGTTGAGGAGATAGGAGGAACAACTGTCTCCTTAATGAGATAATAAACTTACCACCCCCTTAGCCCTCCCACAGTGCGGCGTTCACAGAGCTCCTATCACACAGGCCCTCAGTACCTGCTGGCTTATGTGAATATTAACTCAAAATGTTTTAACTTTTCCTTTGACTTATTTTGTGTCTTTTTCCTATACCAGTGCAAGGCCTAAACATGCTTTTCTTCGCAGTATGGCCTTTCTAGATGTTTCTCGAAAGGCCTACCTTCTATAGCCATTTACGTGAATAAATTAAAAGGCACCGAAGGCCACTCTTTGTCCTCCAACTCAAATATAACTGTCCTTGAGCTTCCTTCTAAATCTGCAACCAACGTCTTTCATTAAAGAAACTGCAAACCCATGAACGTGAACGCTGTTTCCCCAGTAACACTAACTATGGGCCTGAAATTTTCCATGAGAGAATTCTGTACATGATCACCCCAGCCCTGACAAAATGTGTCCCACACTGCATGGCAGGCACCAAGAAGGGTACTTGCCCCTGGAGCTCAAGTGTCACTGCCTGGAGCACACTGCATGCTCAGGACAACTGGTTCTTTGATGCTGACGCACTGGCGCCAGGGCACTTGATTCACGTACCTTCCCCTTCCCTGAGACATACCAGCTAGGAAAATAAAGGCCTTTGAGAGGCCAGATTTTCTTTGTGGCACAAGCCCACCTCGAGGATTCTGAAACACTTGGCAATGATTCTCCTGGGCCAACTATCCTCATTAAAATTACAATTTCAAATAGAGTCTGAGTTGTGATGTGTCTTACTGATACAGCATTTGCTTTGCATACAGACACAGACACACATACAGAGAGAGACAGAAGAAAACATGCAATCGTCATGCTGATCACACATTTGATATACCCAGCGCCCTCTCTCCTCCCCTCCCCCCCCCACTGATCTGCAGCTCTGGCTCTGGCTCATCTCTCCACATTTTTCTTCATCAACTGGGGGATAAAGCCTGGCTGTTAAAACGGTTCATCACTTGATAGCAAATTGCAACAGATGAGAGTATATAAAAACACAGATCAGCTAGGAAAACATGCTAAGAAATGGGGCTTCCTTTAACTGAGACTAAATGAGACAGAGAAGGGCCTGAAGCCAGGGAAAAGAATATCCAATAAGAGCAACAGGAAGCATTGGAGTAGGAGACTCACCCAGGAGCAGCTCAGCTGAAGGATGGACTGTCTGACAGCGGACCTCTCAGGCTGGCAGTGGCTGAGAGGGGAGACAGGCAGACCACAATCACCTAATGAAAAACAAAATAAAGACCTTTTATTTCCTGAAAGCCAACCAACCTCAGAGTAAATTCCCCTCACCTCGGGAATTCACCCTCCCTCCCACCCATTCTCCTATAAACAGTCTGATGTGGAAGGCTTCCTTCTGTCAGGAAAAAAAGGAGAAAGGTGACTGTGAGTATGTGGTGGGCCCAGTCTGCCCAGGAGTGAGCAGACTGGAAGTACTGACCCTGATGCTGCTGGAAGCTGGAGGGCTTCTCACTGAGCCGGGATCTGCTCTGGTGTGGACCCTCCGAGCACTGTAACTGCAGTGACAGAGGTGGGAGTGAGAAGAAACAGCTGGCCACACCCCCCCGCAGTTGGCTGATGGGAAATGCAGAAGCTAGAAGCTAACCATGGAGGAAACCTGGACTAGGGAGCAGAGCTTACAAACAAAATAAAGCGGGGGGAGGGGACAGGCAACATTTCAACTTAAATTTGTCTGCTCTTGATTTTCAGTACCCGAAAATTTACTTTAAAAAGGTCAGTTTTCCTGAGTTTTTTTTTTTTTTCATAAAGTCTTAAGTGCTCCAAGCAGTTTATGTGGTCAGAGGCTTAAAGCTGTGCTTCCATAGCACGATTTTACATAAAACTGACAACTTAGCTGACTGAAAAGAAAGGAACTTCGGAAATAAACAAAGGAGTGGAAAGGGTTAAGGAAGCAGAGGGGAAAAGAGAAGGGCAGAAACAACAAATAGAAAAACAGGCAGACAGATAGAAAGAGAGGGAGAAGGGCTTGCTAGAGGCTCTTAGATGACTGAATGATTCTTGCAGCCGGTTAAGTTTCCCCTAAACTTCCAATGGCGCTGAAATCTCCCACAAATACTTACTCGCTGCAGTGTGAAGAAGCCCCTAAAGGGGATGGGCCTCCAGGGCCTGGTAAGAAGGGGGAAGGGAAGGCAGTCTTTAGGTGTGGGGG